>NJDD01008672.1:16324-94972 GCA_002245505.1 Calephelis nemesis
CCCCCTCTTGGCGACGCCTATTACGACTTTTTCAATCCGATACATATCACTGTCCAAATTTCCAACATTCATTACCCTTTTCATACCCTGGTTTCGTAGACTCTTGACACCACTCTCGGATAATACGATTAGATCGTGGAATGTCAACCTTGGTCTCCCCGGATATTTACATTTCTCCACATTACCATTGTATATCTGCTTTTTTCAATCTTTTATTTATCATTCTTTCATATTTTTAAATGAAAAAACACTTGTACTGTTTTACGTATCACTTATACTTAATTATTTTATAAATAGCCCTAGCCCTGATAATGCTGTAAAAAGCGAAACCGGTAGGCTATTTATAAAAATATAATAAAGTATAAATAATACGTAAAACAGTACAAGTGTTTTTTCATTTAAAAATATGAATATTTGGAAGTTTTACCAAGCGCCGACGATGGAAAATATCAAATATCATTCTTTCCACAAGGTCGAACTAGCGGAGCATGCCCTTTTTCATTTAACGTTAATCCCACTCTTTCTTGGATCTCACTGTTATGTATACGGTCAACGAATGTTACACCACAGATTTTCCGTAACGCTCTCGATTCAACCGCATTTATCTTACTCTCATGCCTGACATACCCAACTCTCGCTTCCATATAACAACGTTGGAGTAACCACAGAATTATGCAAAGCAGCTTGACTTTATACCTCATTTTGAAATAACTTACCCAGCGTTCTATTGACGTTATTAACAGAACACAGTCTCCTTTTTATAATTTGTACCTTCCATCTTTGTTAAAAGCACAACCAAGATATACAATTTCATTCACTTGTTTCAATACTACGTCATCAACAAAAGTTCTTACAACAGTTCTGGGCACATCTCTTTCAAATACAATTGTTTTAATTTCCGTCGTATTCAAACGTAAGCCTTTTTCTTTACAATCTCCTTCCATAATAACTGTGACCGGTGTTTGCAGCTCAGATGGTGTAGAGCTCAGAAGTATAGCATCTGCATAAAGCAAACAGTTCGCTAACTGTAAGTGTAGTGTAAGTGTATTGTATCTGACTAGTTTATAATTATTTTATTTAAAACTAGCTTCCGCTCGCGACTCCGACCGCGTGGATGTCGGTCTTCGCGTGATAAAACTGAAAAATTAAGATATATTTTTCTACGTATTGTTCCAGGATAAAAAGTATCCCATTTTATGCCTAAGATAATGAGGTATAATTATACCAAGTTTCATCGAAATCAAACCGTTAGTTTTCACGTTATGCCTGAACATACAGACAGACAAAATTTTTTTAATCACATATTTCGGTTTGGTATCGATCCAGTAACACCCCCTGCTATTTATTTTTTCAATATTTTCAATGTACAGAATTGACCCTTCTACAAATTTATTATATGTATAGATCTGAAAGTATTTTATACAATTACAAAATTAACAGGAATATATTCGAGCAAAAAATCGAGTTTTCATTTTTACACCTGCTTTAATATGAAGTTAAATTACCGAACTGGGACGTTGAAACAACGTAGTAAATGGGACATGTGCTGGCTTAATATCAGCTTTGCTTTACAAGTTTTATTGCCAGTGTGGATACAGTGTTGCTAGTATTTTGTGGTAATAGCTCTGCTGCAGAAACCGCTTAAGGTTGTAAAATAATAATAGCAAAAGATTTATTCTATGTTGTTAACTTAAGAAATGTTTCTCTTCACAAATCTTTTGAAAGTGAGTGGTTATGTTTTATTAAAAATGATCAAGTCGGACTGAAGTTAAGGACGATTGTTTGAGAGAAATCTAGGGTAAGTGCTAATTTTACATGAAAGGTACATAACGAATAAGGTTTCAAAATCCGACACTGATACTGAATAAGTAAGAAAGATAAGATCTATGTCCATGGATCCTGACACCACGTATCCTCTTCTGGATTCATATCAGCAGATATACAACATTAGCGATACATCACTATATTAATTTTTCTTTAAGCTGCAGATATCGCCCCTCCTTTACTGAAATTTAATATATTTATTTATTTAACTACACACTTGAACTTTAAATAATAAAAATTGATTATTTGGTAAAGTCTTTTTTCACTGATTTGCTAAAAATAGATAAACAATCGAACTAAAAACTGCTTAGGGTATAATAACGTCCTGTAGCCCTAACGAAAGAGTAATTTATACTGAAATAAGTAGGTGCCTTTAATGTGAATATGACCTAATATAATTTAACACTCTGATATCCTACTGCTATTATAAATCCAAACTTTGTATGTTTGTTGGTTACTCCTCGGAAAAACTATTAACCCGATTTTCTTGAAATTTAGTTCACATAGAGGATAACCTGGATTTACACAGGATAGTTTTATCCCAAAAAATGTTCCTGACGGACCATTAACCACGCGGGCAACGCCGTGGGCAATAGCTACTTACATATAAAGACTTAAAAGAAATTTATGGTTAAATTAACGCACAAAATATACAGGTATTCTAAGGCTCACAATAAGATTTTAAAATCTGCTGGTCAGAATAAAAAAAAAGTTTTGATGAAGTTTTATTTAAATACATAGATAATGAGAATCGTTCTGACTCTGAATAACGTTTAACTCGGATTAAAAGTTCGTTAGAATGAATTATATTTCACAATTCTAAAAGTTAGTTCTTCTAAACTTTGAACAGTTTTATTCAACAAAGTAGCTTAATAAGAATTAATCTCCTTTGAAGAGGCGCTGTTAAATTGAGTTTAAATAATGGCCAATGAAATTAAATTTCCTAGTAATATAAAATCTTAACTATTTAATTTATAGGCATCAAAGATTCTTGTGAACAATATGGATCTGGTGTAGCTTATGTAGTTTCTAATAAACTGCTGTGCTTATTAAATTTCTTCAAATAGTACGTGAAATATGTTCGACGACGTTATTATGTTTCTTAATTTATTCTATACTAGCTGCGCCCCGCGGTTTCACCCGCGTAAGTCCCAATCCCGCGGGAACTCCGGGATAAAAAGTAGCCTATATGTTATTCTGGGTCTTCAGCTACCTACATACCAAATTTCATCGTAATCGGCTTTGTAGTTTTTGCGTGAAAGAGTAACAAACATCCATACATCCATACATACAAACTTTCGAATTTATAATATTAATAGGATGATAAGACAGTGAACAAGCATAAAGCTTTCTTAATGGAAAGATACCAACAATGGTCTGTAGACTGTCCTGTGGCCAGGACGTTACATTGTGCTAATCTACTGACTACTCTACGCTCCAGACTGGAACAAACCATTATCAATATGGCGGCAGAATTACATAGATAACGCTGAGGATAACTAGCATATTGCTGAACAGCAATCTACAACCAGTAATTTTTGTATGTATAATAATACATAAATAAATTTTCTCGGCATTTCGCATCTGTGGTCTAGCGGTCCAGCGTCGGAATTTTTTTCAGGATAATGGAAAATAGACTTACTTATAAAGAAAAAAAAACATGGCACTTGCCACCTACTGCTTTGTGGTGACATATTTAAGTAACTATCCGTCTGATTAGTATACGAAAAGTGAGCTTCAACTTTAAGTATCAGAATAAGAAGATACGAACATTTTAAACGTAAACTCTTACTTATTTCTTTTATCTTTAGTATAAAACCCTAATGATGTTGCGAAAAGTAAACACGGTTAGCTAAAGTGTAACATAAAATCTAATGTGGAAAAGTACAAGTACAAGTACAATGAAATTCCACTAAGTGCCGTCGATAAAAAAGCCAAAGTAAAATGGATTCTTTTTTGGAATATTATAATTATAATTTAAAAAAACAGCTTAAAGTTGGGTAAATGAAAACAATGAGACATGAGTTACGCACCAAATTAGCAACTTGTAATATGACAAATTTTGATATCCGTAGAGTTTAAGAACCACGTTCAAACATGGGCTACATTTTTTTAAAACCAAACCCTAAACGACTATAAAGGGGAGTAAAATTTAATCGCAAATCTCAAATATCCTAAGCTGACGAAGTCGGGGGTAAACAGGTAGTAATCATAAGCGGCAAACTTATCTCTTACTCTAAAGAGACATTTTTTTATGTGTGCCATAGGACAAAACATAGGGTACAACAAAAACCCTTTCAATGGGAGCTATTTTCTTCAAAATACTATAAAAAAATACTTTAATCTTAACATCATATTCCACAATCGCTTCTATGGTCTAGCGGTCCAAGTGTTGGACTTGACTTCATGAGGTCCTGGGTTCAAATTCCCGGTCGGACAACAATTTTCACGCCCATATAGCGGAAGAGGTAGACAGAGGCACAACTAGGGCGCCCACGTCCATCCGAAGCCTCTGTGTACCACAATAGGATAGGTCGCATGCTTATCGCCAACCAGACACATATCCAATCCCGAGCAACGTTATTTTTATTAAAAAATTGTGAATACACATTTTCCCCGTGTACGTTTGGGCATTTGTTTGTAAACTATATTATAACAAAACAAAATAAACTTTATTTGAAAGAAGGGATTACAAACTTTAAAGGGTTCCACGGAGTAACATGTTGCATTTGAAAATACTTCTAGCAAATTACTTTACTTGTAACTTTATAACTTAATTAAGTCTACCGGACTAACTGAAAGCTTTTGAATTTAAAAGTAAGTTCTTATTAAATACAAAGAACTTTATAGAAAATACTTTTCATTTTACTTTAAAGCTTATTAACTATTAAATCTAACATTATATTACTCTTGAATATTTAATAGCTTTTTCTAGCTATTTTTAACAGTGACCTGGGATTTTTCCTCTCTAAAGTATTTTATTTCTCGTAGGTAAAAATTCTAAGCACTTTTATAAAATTCCAACCTCGTACTGGTTACATAACTGCAGGATTCTTTAGCTTTATTTGTGTTCTACTCAGTACAAGATAAGTTGATTTTGTGTCCTTTAATATTTACCAGCTAAACCGACCGACGATAGACGTTGTCCTGTCTGATTGACGGTTAGGTCAAGAGGTGGTAGAGTTTGTACCACCGCCTTACCTATTCCTTCTGCCTTAATTACTTAGTGTTCCGTTTGAGAGGATGAGATGGTCCGGCGTGAATTTCTTACCATCAAGAAATCTGTCTCCTAGTTTGCCTTTCAATACCATAAAAAATAATTTTTAACTTGACCACCTTATGATTCAAAAGGAAAGAGTGCGCGCCTATCTCAACTGATCACCCACAAAGCTCGAGCTCCATTACCTACAAGAACATAATATTAAAAGATAGGATAGTTATTATCCGAATGTTAGCGGGACGAAGATCGCTGAGGCAGCTAGTTTATATATAAATTATTTTAGGGACCTGCGACTTCAGTGACTATTGACTGAAAATGATATTTACTGCCGTAGTCCTTGATGAAATACGTGTTTCGTACCGTAGACGCTTTGGAGTTCACACCAGTTGCAAAAGCTCAACTTTGCTACAGTATAAATATGACACAGTATAGAAACTAAGCCTATTTGATAAAATAAATACCTACGCTCTGACATGATTAATCAATCAAATTGTAATAACCAAACAAAAAACATAAATAAATGTAAACATACGTTTTGAAATTTGGCACATTTTTTGGACGCTGATATTTACTTATATTTACACTGTGGTGATATAGACTAACATATTCTATAGTGCCCGAGCGGGAGATGAATACAGCCATTTTCATTTCCAGTCCCATTTCTCACGAGTAGTAATAAAACCGAAAATTAAATTTATAAATTTTGTAACCTGAAATGTTAATTTACGAAATACAATAAATCCTTATCACCTTTCAAAATCAGTAGGCAGTCTAAAAAATATAGCTCTGGTTTGATGACGCTGTGTTTAAGCAGAATAACACGGGATAACGGGACATACAGTCCCGGCATTTTTTAAATAAAAATGATCGCGGAATGTGACCACTCGTCTCGAAGCAACACGCGTTACAGAGGGCCTTTATGGACAGTTACTTTACTCTTTGACTGAAGGTATTGTTAGGATCACTGAGACGGTTAGTTGGCGACCGGGTTTAAGTGTGCGTGCGATTTTGAACGCTTGTCGGCAGTTTCACCACTGCCTTCAAATATTTACACTGTGACTTCGCGTTCCGCATCGCGCCAAAGTGACCGAATCAACATTTTTCAATATGGTATGATATGATATGGGATATGAGCATGACGATACTAAGATTTATCGGATATACCGGATCTATGTGTTGTGCAGTGTGATATCGGCCTAACTTTAGTACGCGGATTTAGCCCAGGGCAACATCTAATTTATCATACATTTTTTGAGATCCTTTGTCGTAACAAAATTATTACTGCTATAAAACAACACAGTTTTTCTTCTTTTAAACATCTTAACTTGAAAATCCTTTTATTTTTATACAGTCCACATGTTTTCGTAGCATGTAGACTCTAGAGAATTGCGCGATAAAGAGAACTCGCTTACAAGGAACAAATTTCTCAGCTACACATTTTGTTAAGTTCTATCGTTCTAAATTGTTCTCTAACGTACCATCATGAGAGATAGTACTAAGTGTTGTCCTCTTTTCCCATGGCTTATTTATTTCCATAGCTGAATTTCTAAAAACGAAACCTTTAAATGGACAAGTCCGTATATCCGTCTATGCGTCCGTATGGCAAAGCTATTTGAATCCCAAACTATGTATTGTGGCTCGGTAATTGAAACTTGGTGAGTAGATGTATCTTGTCATCCGATTAACGATATACAAAAATGGAAAAAAAATAGGAATTGCGATATTTGCACCTAAATCCGTTTCTTTTCATGTGACCAACAGTAATTCTTTAGATATAGCAAATACAAAACACATCATTTGACAGTTATTTGAAATACACTTTACTCAGTGATCATCACTAAAAAGATACTGAACAGCCTCGCTGGTTGGTTTATTTATAACGTATCAAATAATTAGCTCGATTTTTTCAAATTTTTCATTGTCTGCCTTTTAAGTCAAACGAATAAATTTATGTTGTAGAGTCCACTAAAAAAAAGCCAAATGTATTATTTTAATCATGCTTTTCTTTATCGGGATATCTTTAATTGGACATTCATTGCCGAAAAATTTTAACATCCATTTTGGAAGGGCCCTATATAAGACAATATTTTGGAGTTTTTGATAAAAAAAATGTCTTTTAAACAAAAAGTATGAAACACAAAGTTATTTAAATGATGAAAAGCTATGGTATTTTGAATAGATAGTCCAACATTAATCGCTACTCTAAGGCAAAAGTATAAGTATAAGTAGTCTTTAATAAAAGTAAAATATATCCCTGAAGAAGTAGGCACAGGCACAACCCACGATTAGCCGAAGACAAAGAATCTCACAATGTTATAGGTGGTAAGCCTATCGCCAACTGGCGATACACGACCCATCCAGAGCAAAATTTTTTTAATGGAAATTGGAAAAACCACAATTCCTTTTTGTTGCTCGAGCCAGGAATCGAACCCAGGACCTCATGAAGTCAAATCCCTGGAAAGCAAGGCAACAGAGGTGGCTCTATATAATACTGGTTTATATCCCTAATCTTTTATAGACAAGTCCGACTCGCAATTATTTATTAGCTTTTATGGGTACCATTCTGTATCGAATGGCCAACTGCAACTGCCGACAGCACGCGCAGCAACTGCATAAAGTCAATCAACAGCAGCTCCTGCAGCTACAGTCGCTGCACGTGCTGTCAGCAGTTGTATTTGGTAGCTCGAATCGGAATATTACTTTAAGCTTTCATTCGCCTACAACAAGCCATATACATACTGTTGGCGGGAAATTGATCAGGTTATCAGAAAAGCCTCTATAATGAATATCTTTGTCAGGAAATCGGCTGAGTCTCGAGATTACCGGCTGCAGCGCTGGCTGAGATAGTATTAGAAAATAAAACAGATAAACTTCGTAAGAGATTTAATTTTTTTTGGACAGAAATGAATTTGGAATCCTAATTCAATGATACGAAATTTGGAAAAGTTTCGAAAAATGTAATGTTTTTAGCCAAGAAAGCTGTGCCATTTGATTGGCACGAGTATTTACCTTTGAAATGACAAAAAATGTTATTGCTTCTTTTAGAGATAGATTTATTTTTTGGGATTTTTGTTTTCTAGTCATTTTTGTTTGTTCTCCAGTCAAAAATATCACTTTAAAATAAAACAGTAAATATCTTTTCTGGGGTGAAAAGATATGAATTGATATATAACCAAACCAAAGCAAAGCAAAATACATTTACGCCCATATCCCTGAATACGTAGGCATAGGTACAACCAAAGGAACTGCGATTACCCCAAGATATTATAGTCCCACAGTATGTTAAGGCCCCATACTCAGTCAGCCAGAAGAGCCAATCACCGCACTCCACCGTTCCATGATTACTATGAAATATTGCGCTCTAAAGTAAACGTCTTAAGCGACAAATCACTATTTTTGACACTATAAAAGTAATTTGAAAAAAGTATAGAAACTGAAACACTTATCTTATAGGTATAGTACTTATCTATGTTTATGTTAAATCTGGTGTCGATATTTTCACAATTGAAGTAGACAGTTGGGTTTTGCTTTCAAAAAAGAGTTAACTTTTTGATTTTTTTCTATCGAGCAAAGTGAAATGAATCGTGCTTTGGAAACACTAGTCTTATAAAGCATATTCATGTTAATCTTGTGTATTTTTGTCAACAAGATCCATGATTGCTTTGTATGAAAAAAACATTAAACTGCTGACGTATTTTAGCGTATATTGCCCCTTAAGTTTGCCAAGCTATTCGTCAACCGAGCACTTATCCTATCCTAGATATCCAAAAACTACTAGCAATCAACAGATACATAATGAATGAATGAATGAATACACTTTATTATGCACCAAAATTAACAAAATAATTCACACACTTTCACTTATAATAACGTTTAACTTAGGTGCGAGCGATCTCTGCCAGACAACCTTAGGATAAGTAAGTGAATGTTTATAAAAGAAACTAGCTGTTACCCGTGGCTTCGCCCGCGTAGTCTACTAATTTGATATTTAGCTCTCCAACACTGCTCGTTAAAATTTTAAGATAAAATGTAGCCTATATCACTATCGTTTAGGAGTGAAAGTTTAACAGACAGACAGACAGACAGACAGAGTTACTTTCGCATTTGTAATATTAGAAGGGATATTTAACCAATTTTGCTACTATGTGTATTATAATTTCTTTGTGTGTTTTTTGTTAATCTTATATCTTATACCTTTAAACGAGCAATTCTTGTATATATATAATTGGAATCTCGGAATCGGCTTCAACGATTTTCATGAAATTTAGTATATAGGGGGTTTCGGGGGCGATAAATCGATCTAGCTAGGAATCATTTTTAGAAAATGTCAGATTCGTGTTTTATTCGTGTTTTATCGACTTAAACTTACTTTTTTAACAAATAGGAGGCGTTTGAGTAGTTCCAATTTATTATGACTCTTCCTGACATCTATTGGCGAATAATAATACTATTTTTTGGCGAATAATTAAAGTTCCAGCCGATGGTGTTGTTAAGTAACGAAGTCCGTTGTTAAGTAACGAAGTCAATAATTGTTTGCTTTGAGGTTAGACTGATTGTGTAATTCGTACTTAAATATAATTTCCAAAAATCACAATTTATAAAAAAACAAAAAAAAATACCGAGCAAAGCTCGGTCATCCAGGTACTGATAGGTAAACTGATGTACGTGGTTCATTGTTATGGACTTATGGTAAAAATTACTGTTAAATATTTCTCCTACGCAAAGTGTGCCACCCCCGTTAACCCTCATAGGAGCTGATTTTCAATATCTCATAATTTGTATTGCAGAGCATTATTTCAGTGTCACGCAAAATATTTCAATAGTATTAAATTTCCCAAACAAACTTAGCCACCCCCTTTAACTCCCAATAGGGGTAAATTTCGAAAAACCCTGAAATACATGTTTCAACATTTGTACTAAAAAGCATTCATTCAAAGTTTCACGCAAAAATGTGCTATAAAAATATTTTTCTCATACAAACTTTGCCACCCCTTTTAACCTTTTTAGGGGTTGAATATCCAAAAAATAAAATGCCTATGTCCTTCTCATGAATGCAAAATATCTACATACCAAGTTTCAGCAAAATCGGTTAGGTGGTTTAGGCGTGAAAAGGTAACAGACAGACAGACAGAAAGACAGAGTTACTTTCGCATTTATAATATTAGTATGGATGCCTTGGCTTAAATATTGTGGCCCTTCTTTTCATTATCATACGTATTCATGTATTTATGTGTATTCATCATATCATTCAATTCAATTTAATATAATATACATAGGTATATATAGGTATATTATCTGGAATTTAATAATATTTTTGAAAACTTTTACCGTACTTGAAAAAAATATTAAAAAGTGTATAAAAGGAAAGGGCTACAACATCTAACCCAAGGTACATAAGTCTTTATAATGTGACCAGAGGCATTTCTTTTATAAATATTCAATCGTATCTATTGATTGCAAGAGTAGTTTTTGGATATCAAGCTGGGTTAGTGCTGGGTTGGATTGTTTGCTAAATACTATTTATCACACCATGGGGCCTAAGTACATTCGGTTAAATGTAGGTATAAGCCTAAATGTATGAAGTTTGAAGGGTTGTCTCGATTTCGGCAAGATCTTATCTGTAGATCCTGTCGTGAGAAACAGAAACCCACTTACAAAATTAAGAAAAAAAATATATCGGGCTAGGCCTCTTAATAATTAATCGGAGAACAAAATATCTACCAACATAAAAAAAAGATCGACAAATTAAGAACCTCTTTTTTTGTTTGAAAAAACAATATTTTCCCCGTGTTGGTCCGGGCTCCTTTGTAGAATAGACCATCTGCCTTCCTTGCCAGGCAGCTCGTAAAAGGCGAGCAAAGGCTCACCGTCACTAACACCGTGAATTCTGACTAGGTGGTAGAGTTTAGCAGCGACTCGCCCGGATTGGTACCACCGCCTTACCTATTCCTGCCGCCATAACGTCTTGACGTGTTCAGGTTCGGAGGGTAAGGTAGCCGGTAAACTTACTTTTGCTCGAGGCCTAACATCCCGGCCCCAGGTTGGCAACGCACCATTAAAACCTTTGGTGTCTTTAGGCGGCGTTAATTTCTTACCATCAGGAAATCCGTCTGCTTGTTTGCCTTCCAATATCATAAAAAAAGATACATTATTGTTTATTATATTTCTTATTAGTATAAATTAATATCATAAACAAATTGATGATATTTTGCTTATAACTATCATGATATAGGTTGTCCTATTCATTAAATTTACATTATAACATTAATACACTACATAAATCCACAAAACATACACATACATTATTCCTTTTATGTACACCCAATATTGAACAATTTAAGTTTCTCCCTAAGATATTCATACGAGAACATCTATCACAGAGAGACCAAATACGAAATAACTTGGTAACTTATTCATAACTGAAAGCCGCAGCTAAATTTTATTATAGTTTCGTCTTTACTATTGAGCTCGTTATTGCTTTCGCTTTGTAGTTTATCATAACTTAGCATAACTTTATTGTTTTCAAAGAATTTATATGTTCTGCTCTTCTGTATCTTTTAGTGGTGATCACTGGGTAATCAAATAGCTGTCAAATGAAGTGTTCTATCTCCATTGTATTTCTTTTGGTCACAGGAGATAGCAAATATAAATGACGTCATTTGACAGTTATTTGATGTACACTTTACCCAGTGATCATCACTAAAATGTTACAGAATCAAGGACTTTGGACACTGGTCTTTATATGCTCAAATGTTCAAAAAAATGGAATATGTCAGCTGACAACATAGCTCTTGATGTAAGAAACAACCTTGACCTGTAGACACCATAAATGGTCGTCGCTAGACGCTATCCTATGGCCGGCTTCTTAGATCTAATATGCAAATTGGACCTCCACCCGACCCTTCAGATCAGACCGTGATACTCATTTTGATTTCTGAGTAGGTAAGATAGGATAGATGGATCCCCATCAGAGCAAGTTTCTGCACGACACTTTCGCCAAAGGGGTTGTTTGAAAAGACCTATTTAACCTGCGTTGCCATTCTAAAAGGCTGGTGATATATATTTATACATAGTGTACGTACGTATATTATAATACATGATAACAATCTATACTTATAAAATAACATGTCCTGACTGACTGATTCATCATCGCCGAGCAAAAACTATAGAGTTACAGCCAAGAAATTTTGTGATTAGGGTTGTTTTATTGAGTAAACACCCACCAAGGACAGAATTTTGGAAAATTCTACCCCTAAAGAGGTGAAATAGAAGTTAGAAGTTTGTATGGAAGACCGTCGTTTTTTAGTTAGGAACATGAATCTTAATTTTTTACTACTTATTGTAAACGAGTAGATATGTATTTAAGCATTTCTGGAAATTCTACCCCTAAAAACAAGTAGACGAGAAACCCCTAAGGCCGTGTAGTAGGGGTTGAAAGTTTATGAAATTCATTATTTTCCTATAATCAGTAAATATATTGACTGCTACACGAGAAAAGGCGCCGGTAACAGTAGTACGGAATAATTTACTATTTTTGGTTTTTTATCACGTGCTGTAAGACAGCAAAGTTCAATTTGTATTATAATCGGATGATTAACTAGCTGTTGCTCGCGGTGTTGCCTGCGTGGACCCACAGGAACATAAAAATGTCCTATGTGTTAATCCAAGTTACCCTCTATGTGTGTACCAAATTAAATGAAAATCGGTTAAGCAGTATTTGCATGAAGGAGTAACAAACAAACATACAAACTTTCGCATTTAGAATTAATTAATAGACTTCCAAACGTCTGTAATTGCAATTAAGGCAGATTCTTTATAACGGTGAGGCAACAATTTGGACGGTGTTTAAGCGCCTAAAAACTAGAGGTCACTCCGATGCACATTTCTTCAAAATATGGTGTCATCGGTACCCAATGACAGAAATTAATCGCGTGGCTGCAATATATGTCATCGGTTTTTAATTTTTTGTTTAACCTACGCAAATGTGGTTCAATACGCACTTTGTACATCGCAAATACAATTTTTATAGAAGATCGACTTTTATTCCAAAATACGCAAAAGAAATTTGGTCACGCAACAGACGGACTCTTTAAGACAATGAGACGGCGATTTGAGGTCGAAGGTAACTAACAAACATATAAACAGAAAATGGAAGCTTAAAAAGGCAATTTAGATGCATCTGCCGAGTCATCAACATTAGTGATGGCGCTCACGAACTAAACAGAAAAGTCCTTCACTTGGGTCAAGGTCTCTGGACACTTAATCATTTTGTCGGAAGAATAACGTCCTAAAACATGATGAAGGATGGTTTTGAAACAAACGTCGGTAACAATTGGACTTTTATTTAGTAGCTTACAGATACATAATTATTCGAAAATCAAAAAGATTATAAACCAAATACAGAAAAGAAAGACGAATTGCAAAAAAAATACTTATGTATAAAAGTTATATTATATTACATTAAAAATATATGCGGATTGCTATTTACATAATTACGTTTTGCTGCGTGTTTTTTTTTTATATTTATTGTACAATATCTTCTAATTGATTGAATTAAAATACTTTCTCGCAAATTTTTTTCTATCGCGAAAATTGCCAAACGTGATTTGCTTTCAAAAACGTTTAACCTTTTATTCGTTTATTTGTGTTTACATTTTCCCCAGGTAAATAAATTGTGCTTATTCAGTCCTAATTTTGACAGCTACGTTTTTTATCTGCAATGTTATTTATGACTGAGTTTTCTGTAGGAGACACGCCTTTGAACCAAAAAATGACAACTTTTTACTAGGAATACAGGTACTCAAAGAATTTATAAATACTACTTATTATATGTACGTACATATCTTCGCACTAAGTCTTTTGGAGTAGGTAGAGAGCATCAAGTACCAAATGTCATGATCCTTGCAGGTCCTGCCTCACTTCCTCTACATTCTTTATTCCATTTTTATAAAAACACATGTTTATAATAACGCTTTGTGTACAATAAAGATATTATTATTATTATTAAACACGGCGGTTTCGGAGACTCTTGACACCATCCTCGGATAATCACTGCTACATTGAGAAGAAGTAAGTTTGAAAGAATGTGAAGCTTGAATTCCTGCCAATGCATCTCGCACATCTTCATTGAGAAATCAAGAAAATTTGGAATGTGACTATAGAAGTATCTTCACGTCCATATTCACGAAGAGGTAGACAGAGGTACAACAAGGGCACCCACGACTAGCCGAAGACACTAAGTCCCACAATGTGATAGGTGGCAAGCCTATCGCCAACCGGACACATATCCAATCCCGGGCAACGTTGTTTTTTCATTAGAAAGTTTGAAAAACTCGATTTTCTTTTGGTTTCCCCACCCGGGAATCGAACCCGGGACCTCATGCAGTCAAGTCCGACAACTGAACCGCTAGACCATAGAGGCGAATATGAAACACCAATTTCTACCAATGCATACATCCGTCTACGCTCGCATTCAAAATCATAGTTTGATCCTCGAGTTGGGTAAGAAGAAAGAGTATAAAATATGTATTATCAATTCTCTATTAAAAAAAAGAAAACTTTGTGCGGGATTAGATATGTTGACGATAGGTTGACGATAGGTTCATCACCTATCACATTGCGCGTCTTAGTGTTTTCGGCTAGTAGTGGGTGCCCTTGTTGTGCCTCTGCCTATTTCTTTGCGGCGTAAAGATACTATCTTATTCATGAATACATATCTTAAGAAAGTTTACTTTTACTCCGAACTTGTTGATTGATTGTGTAGCATAAATAAAATCTATGAAAAATGAAAGTAAATCTATCATATTATAAAATTTCAGTTCAATTTTACTCATGGTTTGTTGAAAGTAAATTAAATAAAACACACAGCTCATTATATTGGAGCATTCATATCTGTCTAGACTCTAGAATAATATACGAATACTCTTTTCATAATACGACCATAAATCAAATGTCTACTTATTAGTGACATGCTATAAATTCAACCACTTATACTATTATTATGTTCTGCATACAAAAATTTGTAAGCTTCAAGAAAAAAAAGGAAAATTATAAAAGCTTTATAAACCGTTGATTTGGTATAGAAGGGCTTGAAACTAAAACCCTTTTTCATTTTTGTACCCATCTGATTGGTGTTATTTTACGGTTTGGAGTTCGTCTGATTGATTTTTTTTTCATGATATAAATAGCATATCTCCTTGTATTGATATAGGCTTTTTGGAACTGTTAATGGGTAACGTTGGGGTTTTTACAACTACATCAGGAGGGGAAAAATTTGTTATTGGTCAAAACTAGTAGTAAGTCTAAGATCAAGTTATGGTCTACGGTCTAGGGTCACGGGTAATATTTTATCCAAATATTGGAAAAGGTTTCGTCCAACCTTCCCAAAAATAAAACTATCAAAATATGTTTATTACTGGCAGATTAACAGCTTAACAAACATAGAAAAATCAAAACATACAGTGGAACTGTTGACTTTGCCCTCTGTGACGTCGGTTAAATTCGTATATTTCACATTGACCAATTAATCTAATCTGAAATGTCTATCTACTATGGGATCATAACTCGGTTACGTACCCTAAATAAACTCGGACGCATTGTCTTTATTATTTTCAGGGTGATGTAGTATATGCACCGGGAAACATCAGTTATTGTAAAGTCTCAATAAATTATAAAAAAATGTCTTTTTCCTCTTACTTACTTTTTTTTACAGAAATATAATTATAAACTTAAAATATTATAACTGCTTTAAAATCTCCAAATAATAAGCTTTTTAAAAATGTAAAACACTTTATAATTATTTGCTAATTTTTTAAAAACCAAAATTAACTGTTGAAGGGCACAGACTTGAAGTAGACATTGTTGCAAATTACAGATTGAGATATAAAGAAATATTTAAACAAAATTTAATTCATACGAAATTGTGACAGTATATAAAAGTTCACTCTTATGCTACTTAATTAAAAAAAATTAAAAGTGCGTCAGTAAACATTAGTAACCACGATTTATGATATGCCGTTGCTCTTCAATTTTCCATAGAGCGATGCCTTAATCTTATTGGGAGAACACTATAATCATATACACACACACAAAACACTTTTAAAAGTGCGCCAGTAACGACTTTAGTAAAAATGATTTAAGATATGCCACTGTTCTTCCGTTTTCCATAGAGCGATGCCTTAATCTTTTTGGGAGAACACTATAATCACATACACACACATAAAGCACTTTAAAAAGTACATCAGAAACGATATTAGTAAAAATGATTTATGATATGCCGTTGTTCTTCCATTTTCCATAGTGCGTTATTCCTTAATTGCTAACACATGCACGATTACACTCAGGAAACAATTTTTTAAATTGAATTGTAAATGGTTGTTTATTTCCACAATTACCGATGCACAACCTCAAACTTCAGTACATACATACATACATATCTTCACGCCAAGTCCCTTATGGAGTAGGCAGAGAGTATAAGTGCCAGACCTCACGATCATGACAAACCTGTCTAGCTTCCTTCACATTCTTTAATTACCCTTTTCACACAAACACGCCGGTTTCGGAGACCCTTGACACGACCCTCGAATAATATCCGATTGATCTGATAGTGAAATATCAGCCTTGGTCTCCCCGGGTACCTACATCCATCCACATTCGCATTGTATATCTGCTTTGTCAATCTTTCATCTGTCATTATTTCCACATGATCGAACCAGCGGAGCATGCCCTTTCGCATTTTAACACCAACACTTTCTTTCAATCCCACTCTTTATCGGATACAAACTTCAGTAGATCGTATTATATTAAGAGTATGTGGGTGCAACATCACCTTGCAGCACAAGCCGCGATAACTAACTAGTTTTACAACAAACACGTCCGTAGTGGATGTCAGCTGCACCGGACGCTACGTAGCTAGGAATTTAATATGCACCTGTGGCCATTCCTACAATTTTTCATTAACTTTGACATGGCTTTTGTTCTATGAAACTGAAAATTAGTGAAGACTAGATTGTAAATTCATTTTGTAGATTAAAATAAGTCATTTAAATTATTTGTTTAAGTTTTAATAAATGTGCTGCAGATATAAATTTAGGTATTAGTAAAAAAATCTTTTAAGCGCAGTGCAACTGAAAAACCCGATTTCGGTTTGAATATTTTGTCGTCTAACTACACAACGTCGAAATTTCTTTGGTTAAATTTTCCCTGATATTACATCATCAGATCCAGCTTTGGCGGCAATTGAAGAACTTTGGAAGCTCGTTCTTTAAACAAAAAACTTAAAATAGCTTCACATATAACTGAAAAAACATACATAAAAATGTAGGAGTCGCATATAAAACGTCCTCCTTTTTTTAAGTTGGTTTAATAAAACCTACATGGTTTTTTTTATGTTACAGGAAGGCAAACAAGCAGACGGATTCCCCAATGGTAAGAAATTCACGCCGCCTAGAGACACCAAAGATGGTAATGGTACGTTGCCAACCTGAGGTCAAGATGTTAGGCCTCGAGCAAAAGTAAGTTTACCGTCCGAACAGGAGCACGTCATGACGTTATGGCGGCAGCAAATAGATAAGGCGGTGGTACCAATCCGGGCGAATCGCTGCGAAACTCTACCACCTAGTCAGATGTCACGGTATTAGTGATGATAATCCTATGCTCGCCTTTTACGAGCTGCCTGGCAAGAAAGGCAGATGGTCTATTCTTCAAAGGAGCCCGGACCAACATGGTTTTTTAAACAGTTATATGTAGTAATTATTTTTTTAGCTAAATTTCCCGATGGCAAGGAATACATGTCCAATATAAAAGGCATTGAAATTCCGTTGGCAACCAATGACTGAGATATTATACCCCTTAAGTACAAACCACAAACAACGCTATAACGCAACAATACGAAACAAAGTCATGACCGTACCGCCATGGTGGTAGAAAATAAAAATAATATATCGGTGGTACAAGGTACAATCTCAGCAAGTAATTGAAAGACTCTACCACGAAATGCCACCAAAACTAGCCAATTTGGTAACATTTCGCAAAAATTGACCAATGAAAAAACAGCAACCACCATTTTTCTCGATGTCGTCAAAACTCATCTACTTCTTTCAGATAAATCACTATTGATGTTTTTGTGGTCAAGAATTTAGTTAGAACTAAAACGAGTATTAGAATTGCGGATACCTAAATTGTTTAAGTCAGTTTTAAACAACAAACTATCTTAGTTTTATAAAATGTTTGGTATTAAGCTCCTACGAAGACTCACGATTTATTTTGTATTTATTTTAAAAAATACCAATACTAAAAACTAATCAGCTTAAAGTGCTACTAATCAGATAATTGGTAAATTTTGATGAAAATATTCAGATTTTGAACTGAAATACGTAGTTTTGCAAAAAAAATGAAAATACGTAGATTTACGTAAAAAGACATAGAAATGGCAACGTTGCGCTAAAAGTTAAATTAGTGAACTTTCGCACAGCAAACACACTCTGTGTACTAATATGAAAAAGCAAACATATCCACTCCATCCAAATAATCTATATCAAGTTATCAAAAGAAAATATATTTATTCTTATAATGCTGCAGTTTCAATTTAATTAATGGTTAGGATTGTACCGCTGTTTGCTCTGCTTCGACCTCCGATTTAAAGGTGTCGATACCGAAGTAGTGACAACAGTCGGAAGTTCTAACTCATCGAAGTCAGAGTCGAAGCTACCTACGTACATCCTTAGTTTGCACATTTTTCAAAACATTGGAATGGGAACAATCAGACGCATCTGCTGATGGTAACAAATTTACACCGCCTAGAGACACCAAAATGGGTAATGGTGCGTTGCTAACCTATGGCCGGGATGTTGGCCGTCGAGAAAAAAAAGATTACCGACTACCTCCTCCGAACCGGAACACGTCAACGGCAAGCGTTGACGTTATGACAGCAGGAATAGGTAAGGCACCTGCGACAATTTTACCTAGCGATTAGCAAAAAGGCATAATTTGGTGTTTTAGTCACATATCAATAGTGCTACAAAGACACATTAAATTATGCCTAAATCAGTTCAGTATTTTTGGAGGAGTAAAGTAAGAAACTCTCGTACACAAAATTTTACATACAAATACTAAGACACAAGTATTTTAAGCAGTAGAGCTGTTGGCTACACCATGTAATTTGTAAAAGCTAGAAAATTTAACGTAACGCTGTAGGGCATTAATCATATAAGTGACGTAGGCGGACATGTAAAGGCAAAGCTAGCAATTCTGTTGTCGCAAACTAGACTACACTAAAATAAAAATAAACAGTTATATCAAATCTCGCATGTTGACAATATTCATGTTGAAAATTTAAGATAATCCTAACATTGTAGTGTGATTACTTTTGTCTATTGTTCATTCGCAGTAAAATAAATGTAACAGCCCCAAATTTTGATTAAGTTTTGTGTAGTTACTTTGTGCCAGCAAATGGGGGTACCATTTGCTTCAGTTTAAAATTGAAAAGCACTTTAACATGCCAGCTAGTGTCTCCCACGCGCTGATACCTACTGCTTATTTATACAAAATGGGGTTTTATATGAGAGGTCATCAAGGCACACGGCTCTCATGGTAAGAAATAACCTCGGCCTATAGACACCATAGATGTAACAGGTGCGTCGCTGTCCTGTAGCCGGGATGTTAGACCTATTGTGCAAGTCTGTCCTAACCTAAAAGCCATCCATCCAGGTAGGCAGAGTCGTTATGGCGGAGAAAATAAATAAGGCGGTGGATCCTTACTGAAGCAAGTTGCTGTACATAACTACCTTGTTAATGGTGACCTGTATTTTAAGCAATACTCGCCTCTTACGATCTGCCTGGCAGGAAGGCAAATGGTCTATTCTGCAAAGGAGCCCGGACCAACACGGGGTATATATGCATATATAGACTAGTAGAGTATAAGATATATGAGACTAGAAAAGACAGCAATATACATATTATACGAGGGTCAAACTGAAAGTTCTTAGAAAATCAAAAACTAAGCATTCTAGCAAGTTATTAATTTTATTATAACTTTTCAAAATAGCGTCCATTTACATCAATACATCGCTGCATTCGATGGAACCA
Organism: Calephelis nemesis; assembly: GCA_002245505.1. Classification (NCBI taxonomy): domain Eukaryota; kingdom Metazoa; phylum Arthropoda; class Insecta; order Lepidoptera; family Riodinidae; genus Calephelis; species Calephelis nemesis. The sequence goes on from NJDD01008672.1 coordinate 36,453, forward strand.
TTGAGAAAAGCACCTTGCCCACTCGGCCTTCAGGGGTCTCTTCGACGGCGTTTTGAAACGCAGCCACTGCTTCTTCGGCGTCCATAAAATGTTTTCCTCGAAGTTTTTCTTTTATTTTCGGGAAAAAATAAAAATCGCGGGGTGCGAGGTCGGGGCTATACGGCGGGTGACCCAGTAATTCCACGTCTGAGGTCGCCAAATAGTCGATCGTTTGCCTGGCGGTGTGCGACGAGGCATTGTCGTGATGAAGGAGGATCCTGCTGCGAGGTCGTTTCTCTCGAACTTTTTCCAAGACAAGTGGCAAACAGTTGTTAGTGTACCACTCTGCATTAACCGTTTTCTGATCCTCTAAGACAACTGTCGCGTAATGACCTGTCTTTCCGAAGAACGAGGCCACCATCTTATTTCCAACACTTCGACCTCTCTTCACTTTAGTTGGCAACTCTTCGGAAGGAAACACCCACTGAGCAGACTGTCTTTTGGTTACCGGATCATAACAGTAAAACCAGCTTTCGTCACCCGTTAGTATGTCGAACACAGCATTTAAGTCACCTCCGTTAAATTTTCGGATCATTTCTCGGCACCAATCAACACGGCGGAGTTTTTGAGCCTCGGTCAAATTATGCGGTATCCAGCGGGCACAAAGCTTCCTGACCGCTAAATGTTCATGGAGGATTTTGTGCACTTGACTCATACCTATGCCTAGACTTGTCCGAATCTGCTGATAGGTCACTCTTTTGTCAGTCTCTATCATACGCCGCACAACACTGATATTGTCTTCAGTCGTCGCTGTAGAAGGCCGTCCCTCACGCAAATCATCGGTGAGATTAGTTCGACCACGTTTGAATTCATTAAACCAGTTGTAAACTGTGGCACAAGATGGGGCTCCATCGTGAAAAGCCAATCGAAGTCTATCATAACTTGCTTGGTGACTTATATGACATCGAAAGTCATAAAAAATCATTGCACGAAAATTTTCTAGACTTAAATTCATTCTGACGTGCACAGACAATTTTCAATTTGCCGCCAAATCGTAAAACAAATGACAAATGAATGAAATGTATACTCAATATTATTGGCAAAGAGTTCTATTTTCAAAATTTAAACTTATTTTTTTAATACAATGCTTTTAAGTTGCCAGTTCTAAAAACTTTCAGTTTGGCCCTCGTAATCAATGATAATATCAATGTGTAACAACTAAACAAGTACAAATAAAGATTGGCCATTAATATTTGCTAAGCCATTATTGTTAGGTATTAGATTTCACAAATAATATCAGATGTGAACATTGATTTAAGAGAAAAATAAACCTTGACATAAGTTAGTCGTTTTTATAGGATGGGATTTTATGATCCACTAGCAGTTTGGTTGCGACTTTGTCAGCGTAGAGTAGTTACGATTTTCAAAACTTTCATCCCCATTGCAGTGCTTTGGGGTTGATTTTTAAAGAAAAAAAATAGCCTATATGTGACCCCGGATCTTTAGCTATATGCATATTAAATCTTATCAGAATCGGTTCATCGATTTAGTCGTGGAATAACAACAGACACAGGCAAACAAATAGACTGACATATTGGTCATTCTATTGGACATTTGGTTAAAATTAGAAACATAGTTTTTGTGTGAAAAACTATGTTTCCAAAATGAAAAACTTTACCAAATGAAAAAAGTTTATAGCTTAAATGTTATATCCAGTGCGGAATAATTTTCCAATTTTCTGAAACACGTGTGACAAGAATTTTCGAACAATTTTGTTAAATATTTACCAGCGAATTTTAATTTTAGGGACTCTGTTGAAGTTCATCATTAAAGTGAACCTGAAGGACACTTCTATTATCTTTTGAAATTAATATTAAAAAATGTTTTCCTTTCATCTTTACTGAGCTTGGCATTTTATTCTTCAATTACAATTTATTTCAGCTGATTTTTAATAACAATTTTACATAATACTATATTTATTATAACACCAATTTCATTGAATTTTTATCAAAACTCTGAGAGTAAACAATTGATATGTTTGTTTTTGCGTGTTTTATATGGTTGTTAGACTTTTCTCGCGTACTAATTTATATATTTTTTAATTGCATCCTATCATGTTTCATTCTGTAAAGTTTTATCTGAATCTGTAGAGTATTTTTTGCGTAAAAGAGTAACAGACATTCATCAACTTTCGTATTTATAAAAACCGTACAAACTGTGCTTAATCCCATACAACATTCTCTACCAGTCATCCAGCAGGCAGAGTCAAGTAGGTTGCATGGTATATACAGGGCTACTTACAAAAGACCCGCCAAATTTTAGTATAAAGGGGTTAGGGCTAAAATGAAAGTTCATTTTAATTATTTATAGAATTCGGTTGGCGTTTACGCTATAACAATACATTTGGTTTTTTGCGTCAGATAAAAATTACAATTTGCATTTTTTCCTTAGATGTTTCAATTACTTCGTAAATGGAAAGTTTCAAAATTTGACTGGTCCTTTGAACGTTGCCCTGTACATGTTAATACACAAATGCCTACCTCTGTAAGAACACGTGTGCAAGACTACCCACTACGCTACTCTTCTTGACATGAATCACGAGAATGGACAAAACTAACGTTATGACAGTAGAGAAAGGTAACCAATAAATATGGTCAAGCTGCTGCACAGCACTTTATCACCAAGTTGTTATTGTCAGTCTTATACAGAGACGTCAACTGGCGTTTAATCTATCAATAAGTCACAATTTTGTACAGAAAATGACGACATAATGATAGATTAAAATATAATTGCCGTCTCTGAGACCAGCTGTAAATAAGGCTTATTAAACAAGTTTAACCAGTGTGACTTTATATATGAAAGTTATTAGTGAAGATAAATATATCTTTAATTAATGATTTTGTTCGAACTAGAACACGAACACGACGGTAAATGTAGAGCCGATATCTCTGCACTAAAAGAAAAATCAGGGATGGGAAAAAAGAATCGATATTTTATAAATTGATTATTTAATTACATTGTGTTTTTGTTATTTTGAAACTAATAGTTCGTTGTTTAGTTTTTTTTTATTTTTTTATATCGTAACATTTTTATTATACTTAGTCAATGTGACTTTTAAAACAACACAATTAACAAACCTTAATGAAGACAAGGTTGCTGTTTATTTTTTGTGCTTTATTTTTAATATACCAAAATACTGAATACACTAAAAATTGTAACGACAATTCTGTCTAAGAGTACTAATTTAAATTAGAATTAGTTACTAATTAAATATTTTTCAAGCTATAAGTTTAAAGATATTATGTTTACTTTGGTAGCGAAAAATTGTGTTATTGTGCTTTAGTTATTTTTATTTCTTAACATTAATCGAAACTTTTCCAAGTTTAGAAGAAAATCGATTTTTAAACATAGATCACACACACGTATAACGCACAACTCACTCGCATTAAGACACACAATGTAGTACAACCCGTACGAATTAACTGTGCACCTCGCGCTGTGACTTCATTTGACATTTTTCATTCATTTCTCTTTTTTTTATGTTGAAGATCGATTTTTTGCAGCGAAAGCGGAAAGCCGCGCGGGCCAGTGGGAGAGGGTTCGCATACCAGCGGAGAGCACAGTTCATTCGTACGATTTGAAGTAGAAGTGCCAAGCACAGTTTACTCTTTTTTGAGAATTTTGTTTGTCTGTACTCTATATTATGTATGTTTGTATTGATATTTATATTTTTAGTGATAACAAATTATATTCTATTCTTTTCTTGCAATGTTTATATCAGAAAAACGGTTAGTATTAAATTATCGATTTTTTTATTAGAAGTCACATCTCTTAGAGAAAAACTTATTACTCCGACTTTGTTTATAGTTCGTCTGCAATTAGAACAGTGGAGCGTCTCAGAAGTTTGAACTGCATTTAATTTTCTCTACTTCATATTTAATTTCCTATTCAGGAAGATGGAAGATCGAATAAATACACATTGAGATAAATGACATTTTTATTCGCCCGGCCGGCATTGCTATTCGGCCCGGTTTTGCATGTATTTTTTGTTCTAACACAGTGAACAAAGCAACTTTCCTGATGATAAAAGACAACCGCTATACAAGGATACCATAGATGTTACTGGTGATCGCTATATTATACATGGTTCTGTGGTCGCGATTTAAGGCCATATAAGCAAGTCAACCAACGAAAGCCACTCTATTCTCCAGAATGGTACATGACAATGGAAAGCACTGGCGCTACAGATATAGCAAAGCACAACGTACCCATTAAGCCATATGGCGTCAGTGCTCGTTTCTATCGTTTCCCGTATTAGAGGGTAGGGTAACCGGTAGAGTAACTACGAATGTTTCTTAAATCAGAATATGCATGTTGATTTATATATTTAATACAGAATATTTAAGCGACTTTGTTTTTCACTCTTTTGGTGATATCAAACAGTTTTGTCAAAATTTCGCAATTTATAGTGATTTTAAGCATCGTCAGATGTATATATGCCATGGCGCCTTTTACCGTTGTCAGTAACCAACCGAATTCAAAAAGCCACCTCTTTCGAGCAGTTAGATTCCTTTAAGCCATTTAAAGTTCAACGAAAATTACAGTAGGGCCAAATAGAGTAGAGTTGTTGGAAGCTAGAGTAGTGAGTTGACTTGCTCATTAAGTGGTACACCCCGTAACCCCGCAACCCCGTATGGCGACGCAACTACGACTGATGTCTATAGGACACCAGGTAGGACTATAGGTTACCAGGGGTTCGCTGCCTTTTGCCATAAAAAAGTACTAGTAAGTTTCACTGAAGAATTGTTAGCACCTTAAAAAGACAATTTAACACGTCAAAGCTCGCTCCTGCCACGAAAGCATTAGCAAGTTGGTACTTTTTATAAATAAATAAATATCTCTGGACAAGTCACACAAACTGAATCTAACACAAAGTAAGCAAATTATATGCTTGTGTTTATGGGTGTTCAACGATACTATTACATGAAAATACTTAATTAAATACCATAATGAATTTAATAAACACCCAGACCCGGAAATGCAGACATCTAAATGTTCATCACACAAATGCCTGCCCCCGTCGGGAATCAAACCCGAGCCTCGCGATTCGTTGATGCAGCTAGGCGAGTACGTTAGCCACTCGACCAAGAGGCGGTCGAATCTTTCTTTATATCTTCACAATTTTTAAAGAAGGAAATGTTTTATCATTTACCAAATATGACCTGCACCATGTCGTCTCTCGCTGACAAAGAACCAGTCAATCTACCAAGGACCTGTGTTGACATTTTTAATTCCTTCACTAATCGAAAACGGAAAGGAATTTGGAGAGTAATTGATATAATCGATCTATTCTTGTAGCTACACCTTTGATTGCGAAGGTAGCAAATTTAAACAAAAGATAGCAGCGTTCCTTTATCAAACTGTGTCGAGAAGACGACAGGTGAGGTAAATTAATTAATTCATCAGAGATACGGTAGTGTAATTAAGTACGGCTCGTATTTGGTCGCTTTTATCTCACGAGGAGAGGATACGTCTCCCTTTGTGTCTTATTCCGAAGTTAAGAGCTTTCAAACTTTGCAAGTTCTTGTTGTTTCGTCTGACACGTGAGAAATGGTTAATGTTATACTAAAGTGTTTAATGCGAATATTTAGGGATGTAGAAAACACAGTCGCCTAGCGGTCAGTCGTCGGACTTGACTTCTTGAAAAAAAATTGTATTTTCAATTTTGTAATAAAAATGTTATTGCTCGCGATTAGATATTTGCCCGGTTGGCGATAGGTTTGCCATTTATCACATTGTGGGATTTACTGTCTTCAGCTAGTCGATTGTACCTTGGTTGTTCCTTTGTCTACCTTTTCAGGGATATAGGCGTGAAGGTACTTTTTTAAAATAACACAAAACACAAAATGGTTTAATTCGTAAAAAAAATCGTATTCAACTACTCAACAAATCCAGAATCAATAAATCTAGTCTTTAGGTAATTTGAATTTATTATTATAATTACAACCACTTATGTTTTTTGTGCGTAAAATTATAAAATCATCCCAACTTATAACTTGGCCGTGTCCACGTGCAGCTGTAGAAACTAGGGAGAGGAAGCAAACATCCCTTAACGTTTTTCCTGTAACCTTGAATCAGCGACATGAAATCATTCACAACACTAGTTATAAAACTATAGAATAATGAATTCCATACATTGAAGATGCGTAATAAAGAGGTGCAGGCGAATATTTTCTTCCAAGTTATAAGTTTCGTAGTTTAGAAATTGAAGGCGTAACAACATTTAGAATAAAGTGACTAAATAACTTGAGACCCGGAATGTAGAGAAACATTTTAACCCGGTGTTTGAACTTCAACTAAAATTTAAATCAAATGTTTGATGTAAATTCTCTTATTTAAATCGAGCTACTGTTTACTGCAGGCAGTCGTGAGCAAAGTCTCGGATAAAGCTAGTTTTATATAAGATTATGGTTGGAGCTTCAGTGGTGAGTAGCAAAAGATAGAATGTAATTTTAAACTAAGTATACGGTATACTTATAAAAATATTCCAGAAACTGTTTCTGTGTAATTGGAATACGTTAATGCTTGCCTTTAGTGCATTTGTTTGTTTTCACAGAAAGCCAAAAATTTTAGGCTAATTTTAATTAAATTTTTCCTGTTCAAAACATAAACTAATATCTAGACCATGTTTGATCCAAGTCAGTATACCTACCTACCTACCTATCTTCTTGAAATGAAGAAATGAATGCTAAAGACGAAAACGGGTCAGTGAAAACATTCTGAATATTCATTCACTTGAACAGATACAATTTTATATCTAATTAAATTCCTGAAGGAAAAAATCCCCTGAGACAGGATTTGTCCATTCTTTATTTCTGTTTAACATACGTCTTAAGCGAGAGACAAAAAGTAAGGTAACAAATCCCATTTTAAAACAAGCTATTAGCCGTTGAACAATAAAAAAACATTATGGCTTTCACAATCTTCTTATGTCTTAAAAAATCATTAAGCTTTTTACCTAATCAACTTCAGTTAAATTTAAACTTTGATGTGCAAATAAATTTGGATTTTACTTGAGGTAAAAGTACTTAACTTGTGTACCGTAAAAGCGGATGAATTCTACATAAATAAGCTTATTTCCACCCAACCATCTAAATTTATTGCGGACATTTACTTCTTCGCGTAGAAAAAGGTTCGGAAATAACACCGTTCCTGATTAAGTATCTTCACTCTAAGGGAATATTCTGATTGTTTTTAGGATATAATTTCCTAGTCTAACAAAACCTTATACGTGCTTCCACCGTCTGTGCATTTTCGGTGTGTACATTTAGTTACAAGACATCTTAATACATCAATAGCCCAAGAACTACTGAATCATTTGACTAACCTATTTTTCACACAGCTAGAAAGTTTTTTAATTTTAGTTTACCAATACGGCAATCATGATATTACTATTGTGGCAGCTGTCTGGTTATATCATAATCATTTAAAATTTTAAAAATGTCAGAATTCCTGCTATGTTCTTGCACATACTTATAACCATCGAAATAGCTTGGTATTTTGGGTAAACTTATACATATTATGTAATTTACAACATGGGACAATTGTTATTTTCAACAATTTATAAAACAGATTGTTTTTTGACATTTTAAAAATGTTAAATAATGATGTAACGGCAAAACGCCTACTCGTACGGTATTTTCGTAATTGACCGATACAATACTGGTGTTTCAAAATTTCCTAGCTTTATGGAAAGTGGGTTAGTCGAGCGGTTCAGTAACTCTCCTACTATTACGTCTCAAATTATAAAACGTCGGGCGTTTCATTTTTTTCCTCTTGGGTTTGATGTATTTAATATATTTATTTATGTATAATATTGAATAGTTAATAAATAATATTGCTACTTAATTTATTGTGCACTTAAGTCTACTATTTACTTTATCAGCTCACCCAGAGCTGGAAAAAAATCTCTTTACCTGAGAAAAGCTGAGCTGAGCTGTACAAATCTTTTAGTTTTAAAGTTTATGTCTCTTTTGTGTACAATAAATACTGTAATAAAATAAATAATAAATAAAACATATTGCGAGGGAGATATAATATTCTGTATGTGTGAGTGCGAATGCGAGTGCTTGTATGTATGTGTGCGTGTATGTAATTGTGTAGAGCATCATAACTTTTGGAGAGATAGATCGATTTCGACACAATTTTTTTATTCACATGGTGAACTGATCGAGATAGGTCTTAACTACGTGACATAAAGGATTTGTCGTTATTGATTGTTGATTTTTTTTTAATTTTATAATTATAACAACTACCGAATCGGATGTTCGATGGATGTCACTGGTAGCTTATACTTAGTTTCAATACCCGTATTTAAGCATCATGTTCAAAATGTGTAGAAATTTAATGAAAGCACAGGGCAAGTGCTAAAATAAAAATACCTTGATGTTCAATTTATCAGCTTCTCTATCTTGAGTGCAGTTCAGACAATGGTCATCGACGAAGCGGTGCTGCACTAATCGTCTTAACTTACATTCCATTTAGGGAAAAGTTGTTTGAACAATATGAATATTATTAACTTTTATTGTTATTTCAGTTAAAATACTTTTAGAACTTTATATCAGTAAACTCGCGTAGTTCCTAAACGTTCCTACTTGTATTTAAAAAAATATGCAATACTTCTGATTGAGAACCCGCAGTAGTTCATGTACATCAACTATACATCCCAATGTATGGTCGATGTTCACGTACTTAAATAAAAACTACTTACTTTATAGTATACTAGCCGACCTGGCGGATTTATCGCTCGACATTAACTAGTAGCTACTAACATTTTGTATGAATTATGACATTTTTTCACATTTTTCCTGGAATTTTCCCGGTTTCTCTTTTCTTAAGAATCTTCTCCTGACTATAGCTAACACAACAAAAAAAATAATTCCTGATGGCGAGCATTCTCGCGCAACAGCAAATCAAAACAACAAAAATTTCTAAACGCAACTTTTGTTTTTTATCGTCAGGAGAACGGCCAGCTTGTTTTCTTCTTAGATACGTTATACAAAAACCCCCACTTTATGTATTTTTTCTCAAGTTTGCTTAAACTCGTGTAGCTGATGCAAATCAAATTTCAACAAAATCAGTTTCAATGGTTTAGCCGTAAAATAACAACAGACTATCACATTTATATCATTAGTATAGCTAATGAAAAAAATGTTTATGTTGGCCTCTTCTTCGTGAAAATTATTACTCTGTAGTTCCTAAAGTGAGAGCACCGAAAATGAAATTTCCACAACTGCATTTCTTATTTTTTTTATTTCAATTTGACGACAACGTAAGGAAAACTGATTGATGAACAAATAAGCTAGTAAAACTCTTAAGCTGAAAACATATTATAGAACGCGGCTGAAGTATCCCCATTTTATAGGGCTTTGCTGTTAGTACTGTCACATAGGTGTGGGATAAAAATATATTGAGTAAGTAATTTCCCCGTGTTGGTCTGGGCTCCTTTGTAGAATAGACAATCTGCCTTCCTTTGCCAGGCAGCTCGTAAAATGCGAGCATAGGCTTACCGTCACTAACACCGTGACATCCTACTAGGTGGTAGAGTTTCGCAACGACTCACTCGGATTGGTACCACCGCTTTACCTATTCCTACCGCCATAACGTCATGACGTGTTCCGGTTCGGAGGGTAAGGTAGCCGGTAAACTTAATTTTGCTCGAGGCCTAACATCCCCGCCTCTGGTTGGCAACGCACCATTTTGACCTTTCGTGTTTTTAGGCGGCGGGAATTTCTCACCATCAGGAAATCCGTCTGCTTGTTTGCCTTCCAATGTTATAAAAAAAAAAAGTAGTTTTCTTTTTTGCTATGAATTTTTGTATATTATTTATTGGTTATAATGTATATTGCTTTGGGAGCATAAGATCAAAAGCGCAAAATATCAAAGCAAAATGTCTGCGTTTTTGACTATAAGAACTTTTGACATTGTGCACTTTTTGCATTCAGCTTTTTTGACAATTTTTTATGATATTGGAAGGCAAACAAGCAGTCGGATTTCTTGGTGGTAAGAAATTCACGCCGCCTAAAGAGACCAAAGGTGGTAATGGTGCATTGCCAACCTGAGGCTGCCATGTTAGGTCTCGAACAAAACTAAGTTTTTCCTACCTACTAGCTAGCTACCTTACCCTCTGAATCGAAAGGCGTAAACGGCAAGCACTGATGTTATGGCGGCAGGAACAGGTAAGGCGGTGGTACCAATTCGGGCGAATCGCGGCGAAACATTTTATTCGCTGCCTGGCTAGAAGGCAGATGGTCTATTCTGCAAAGGAGTCCGGACTTTGACGGATTTGGTGCTTTTAACCTTAAGCTCCCAATGTCCCAAACCCTCTACATGACATCTAATAAGTTTTGATGATGCAACCCAAACCAAATACTGGCAACATTATACATAAAACGTTTTTAATTGGATTAGAATCCAGAATTTGTACGTAGAACCATATTTTTAGCAAATTTATTACCAAACCGCCGTAGAAGTTGGAGCTTTAAATTGAAGTTGGCGGAGTGCCATATCCCATTCCACATTATAACATGCTACAGGTGACCTGCAATTGAATGTGGTTGTAATTATTCGGTACATTTCAGTAAATATTAACGCATTGAACCGACAAATGCAAATATTAAACCTTATTTATTTGGCAAGAAAAACGGAGTACGGAAAATAATTGAACGGTAAAATGAATTAATTGTTGACCTTTTTTATCTTTACCTATAATTATTATACTTACATATGTATAATGTATACAGTTTTACTGGAGATTTTTGTATAAAAACTTAACGTTGTGGCGGCAGGAATAGGTAAGGCGGTGCCACTGCAAACGATTCCGGGTGAGTCGCTGCGAAACTCTACCACCTAGTCACGGCGCTATTGACGGTAAGCCTATGCTCGCCTTACAAGCTGCCTGGCAGGAAGGCAGATGGTCTATTCTGCAAAGGAGCCCGGACCAACACGGGGAACCTTATCCAGACAACGCACCTGTAACTTCTATGGTGTCTATAGACCTCAGTCGTCCTTATTATCAAGAGAGACGTGTGCTTGCTCACTTACCTATCACATAAAAAATACGAGCTGACCGTCCCCTTATTTGATAATATACCGACAGCAGCAAATTGGACCCGGCAGGCACCAGGTCCAATTTTGTTCTTAATCCATCCGGGAATCGATTGAAATTTACTGAAATGATGTCGTCTGCCTCTTGTTAGACATTTGCTTAAGATGATCACTGAACAAACACAAGGAATAAAACATCTAGTCTTCTCTAATAATGTAGGTATGCTTCTTTGCATTTCTTCTCATAGGGAGTAAAGTTTGCAAAGGTTTAATCAGATTGATTTTCATCTATACATTACCTGGATCCTGGATACCGTCAGTGCTTGCCACTGTTATTTTTCATTTTGGAAGATAATGTAGGCGGAAAAGCCGCTGACCATTACATTTCACATCCTAGCTTCAAATTGACAGCGCACCATTTCGACTTTTTGGTGTGTTTAAGCACAGATTAGTAAAGGTCGACCATCTACAGAATACCAATAAATCAAATGTATAGAGCTATACAGTAATAATAACACCAAAGACAACGCCGGACACTCAACTCCAGTTTTTGAAACGCCAATCAATTTTAATTTACGATTTATGTCTTCATAACAGCTGCTTTTTTCGACTCATGAAACAATTTACCTCTTCAAAGCAGCTGTTACAGATAAATCGTGGGTTAAAATTGATTGGCATTTCGGAAGCTAGGGTTAAGTTACCACACAGATTATAATACGACGTTATTTTGAATCCCATGGGATTAATACTAACAAATGTTTATCACGGGACACACCGCAATCGTTAACATTATTTAATGATTTTATTAATAAAACGGGTCTTGCAATATTAGTGATATCTGATTAGTGAAATTATGTTTGGTTTTTATAAATAAAACTCGTCGTGATTTAGTTAGTAACATTTATCTTATATTTACTATGTCAAAATATCGATAGTCATAATAATAAAATTAAAAAAATTCTATAACTCCCACAAAACTCTGTAATGTAGCTAAGAACCGTTTCGATTACTTCAGCTAAAAAAATCGTAAACGTCTTGATTTAGTTAGTCAATAACACTTATATTATTATTTACTACAGTACCCATCATGAGAAGCTTTAAATTATGTAAACAAACGTTCGAGAGTTAACAACATTTGGTTCAAAGGAAAAAGTATTTTTTCAAATATTTAATTATAAATTTAATAATTAATTATGTAAATGTGTATAATAAGTTACGTATCTTTTGACGATATTCGTGGCAAATTGATTTCCTTAGATGTGCTGGGTACTGGTTCCATTATACGATAATACACAATTACAAATAACAGTAGCGATAAAATTAAGGCAACAATTAACAAAACTAACAACAATAACAAAGTGATAACGAAAAGATTACAAAATTAACAATAATAACCAAATTCGCGATTTTAACAAAGCAATGAAAAATTCAAAACTCGAATGACGCGTTTATTTCAAAATGGCGAACCGATGGTTTGCATTCTCGGCGACCGGCGCGTCCCCGTACCAAGAAACTCAAACGTCAGTCATTAGATATGATCCGACTAAATTAAATAGGTTGTTACTTTCATATAACCCGTCTGTAGTTTTATTTTGATTAAATATGGTCAGTTCATTATTGTCTCGAAGTAAAAATAATTACTTGGTAAAAGATGTTTGTTTACATAATTTACAGCTTCTCATGAAGGGTACTTTACGCCGAAATATCGATAGTCATAATCATAAAATTGAACATTTTCTATAACTCCCACTAAAAACTCACCTGTAATGTAGGTAAGAACAATCTCGATTACGTCAGCTTTCAAAAAAAATCCGCATCATAATCGGTCCATTCGTTAAAGAGCCACTATGCAACAGACAGACTCAAACACACAAACACGACAATCTAATAACCTACTTCTTTTTCCGTCGGGATTAAAAATGCAGTAAAATAGTTAGTATCCATAGAATACTTATAAAGTTATTCATTTTTATACACAATGTGTTCCAATTTCAACGGCTAGTACCAGGTAATGCATACGGCGACGACTATCGAGGGGAAAATAAGAAAAAAAATCGATCTCTTCCATTTTTAAAGTTTTAATAACTATTTAAAGTTATAAAAAACTTTGAATTTCGATACCCTGTAAACTATGCTTAGGTTATACTATGACTAATCTTTCAACAATATCACTGGTATTTCTTTCGTTTTAGGGACTTGAATAGCATGGCTACTAATCAAAATGCCAAATTAAGCAAAAGTTTTAATAGTTGTAACACAAAAATAAGATTCATTACTGGTATTTTAGAAAATTTAAAACTTGAACCGATATTAATTTGGAATGATGTAAAAACAATGAATCAACACTACATTGGCAAGTTCTTCTTAAAGTTGGCTCAACTAATCAACATTCTAAAATAGTAAAATACTTTAATTACATTGAGTGTAAAAAATATGGCCATTTTTGTGTAATTTTGTGTAATTGAGTGTAAAAAATATGGCCAACAATGACCAAGCAGAATTGTATAATAAGCTCAAGTGGTTGGCTATGAACATTCGCCAGAACTGTATTTTCTTTGACCCATTTACGCCTACTTATTTAATGAAGACTTTTAAGTTTTGTAATACTGAGGTAAAATTCCTCAGGTCAAGCGATAATTATTCTCTTCAAGTTCCTTCCCAAAACACTTGTTACTATAGCCGTACTCTTACTCGGAAGCAGTGAGTGTTTGGAATCCTCTTCCCGTACATATAAGGTGAGCTCCAAATATTAATGTTTTCTATTATTATATATATTATAATATTTTATACTTTTAATGCATCACTTTCTAGGTACACTGTAATTTAGGTTGCCTTTAACTTTTGTTGTTGGTTTTACTACAAATAGCTATAATAAAGACAAGCTGCTTTTAGGATAATTATTTCATCTGGTTAGATGTATTCTTATACCTATTTTTAGAGCATTTTTATAATTCACAGTAACTCAAAGAATCACGTTGCATACCCTAGGGTTGTCTGGAAGTGATCACTGACTTGGCAGTAGGGCCGCCTTTCTGTATTTTATAGTTGAAGATTTATTTGAGGTATATCTATGTGTTTGGTACACAATAAAGAATTATTTATTGAATCCCCTGTAATAGACTAACAAAATTTTTCGGCGTTTTTTATGGGAATACAAAAGACAACAAGGATACAGCTTACAGTAAGAAACAAAGACGATAACAGCCTTAGCCATTGTATGTACCTACTCCAGTGCGCAGCCGAGAAATAAAGTTTAGTTTGCAAATCTAACCTACCCTGGTAAATGTAACGCAACAGTACCAAGCAATGTGTTTACGCAGCATTCTACCACCTGCGATCTTGTTGATGTGGAAATGTGTGTGATGGAAGTGGACAGTAGGTATATTGAAAGGTATACCCTTGTAATAAAATGACAATAATTATTTTCTTAAGCATTTTACACTCCGATCATATGAACTGTTTTCTGCAAAATAGTTGCTGCCATCTGTAACATTACTCTAGAACATCGCCTTTAGAATATCACCTTTCAAATGATCGCCTCTGTGGGGTAGTCCGGTGTTGACGTTGACTACACGAGATATCGGGTCTATTTTCCGGATCAAGCAACTCAAAACTGTGTATTCAATTTTCTGTTAAAACAAAATTTTCCTAAAATTAAATAAACGCCATATTGGCGATAGGTTTGTCACATATCACAATGTTGGACTAAGCAATACTCTGCTTGTATTTGTGCCCACTCTTCGATGTTAAAAATAAAATGTCTCTGTTAGGTAATGTTACGAAATCAGATTTCATAGTATCTTCATGCCCATATCTCTAAAGAGGTAGGCAGAGGCTAGCCAAAGACACTAAGTCCCACAAAGTGATAGGTGGCAGGCCTATGGCCAACCGGGCATATATCCAATACCCGACAACGTTATCCTTATTGTGAAACTGAAAATACACAAATTTCTATTTTTTTTTGGTTGCCTGACCCGGGGTCGAACCGCTAGAACACAGAGGCTATACATTTTATCGTAGCTATAAAGTTCGAGGTTAAGCGACAGTGAATTTTATTGGGTTGTAACCGATTTAAAGCTTTATCAAGAACTGCCAGCTGCTGTCGTAAATATGATCAAATGTGTTCTATTATGCAATCCAGTCGTTATAAAGTTAGTGTAACATAATATGGCTGACTTCATCGATCAAAGTGAAAACCGAGTTTACTAAAACTTAAGTTCAGTGTAAACCGATAATTGAAGTTTGAACTCAATTCTGTGGTCTAGTGGTTCAGTTGTTGGACTTGACTGCTTTAGGTCCCGAGTTCGAATCCCGGGTCGGGCAGCAAAAAGGAAATTGGAATTTTCCAATTTTCTAACAAAAAACGTTGCTCGGGATTGGAAATGTGCCCGGTTGGCGATAGGCTTGCCACCTATTACATTCTAGGACTAGTGTCTTCGGTAAGTAGTTGCGCCTCTGCCTGCCTCTTCGGGGAAATGGGCGTGAAGATACTTTTTTTTGTTTGAATTAAATTATCGGTTGTGACCCGTGCATAAGCACTCTTTTAAATTATACAAAATTGTTAACTCCGTCCCCTGGTAATAAAATATTTATAACTAAAACTTCTTTGACAGTAAAATTGACATGACTGAAACACTTGACAATGGATTTAATGTTGATAGCGTTTAAATTCGACGGTGAAATCCAGCATTATATAGTTTCCTTATTCCAAAATCAAATATTGGGAGTTTTGGCGCCATCTAGAGAAAAGATGGTCGAAGTTTTTTCATAATTATTGAATTTCGTGTTGATTGATGTTGAGTGAAATTAGTCAGTTTTGGTGGCATTTTGTACAATTTTGTTCAGTGAAAGTGCACAAATGATATAATCGTGAAGAAATTAGCGTATCGTGAAATACACGATACGCTAATTGTAGTTAAAAATCGTTGCCGCCAAATCTCATTACATGAGCTTGTGTAATGAGGCCGCAGCGTTACCCAAGAGCCTGACATGACTTACTGACGACTTATGACTTACTGACGACTTACGACTGATGACTAATTATAATTGATATACCTAAAATTTGATCAATCATCTTTTTTTCAATCAATCAATCATCTTTATTTGCTTTTAGCAGGGTATACATTTGATGTTTTTCTTTTTAAATTATTTACAGTACACCTACTATACCAATTAATTGGCATGCAAATTACATACTTTAACAATTTTATGTCATACAAATTATTAATCAAATGAAATTGGAACTATAAATAAGACAATAAATACAAAGACAAAAACTATTTAACATACAATTAAAAATTTCACATGTCAATTTAGGTAAGTCTTAAAATAAATTACGATGTTTTTATCATTAAGGTTATAAAGTACTCAATGTAATTAATAAATTTAATGTAAAAATTATAAAAATAAAAAATAAATAGTTAAGCTTAATTTTAAATAATTTTAATATATTAATGTCAATTTTCAATGTCAATTTGCAAAAATTCATAAAATTAAAAAAAAAACATATAAAATATAATCAGAATGCATCAATTTTAAATCAGAAATTTTTTGTCTGACAAATATTCGTGAACGCTGTAATATGCTTTTTCTTTCAGACATCTAATCAATATTTTCTTAAAATTATTAATTGGTAATTCTCGAATAGATTTTGGAATTTTATTAAATATTTTTATTATCATTGCGTGACAACATTTTCTATAAAACGCTGTCGCACTCGAAGGTACTTCTAATTTTGTAGGATCTCGAGATGTAATCAATTTGCCTTCATTTAGTTTTTTGAATAAATGTGGGTGCTTTTTGACAAATAAACTCGACTCCAGAATATAAATTGAGGTAAGGGCTAACAATTTCAATGTTTTAAATTTAGGCTTACAAGATTGGAGGGGAGGCGCGTTACAAAGGGCTCTAATACATTTTTTTGAGCAATGAATACCTTATTTGCATTAGTTGAATTGCCCCACAAAATTAGTCCATATCTTAATATTCCACTTACATATCCGTGGTACGCTGTAATTGCTGCCTTAAAACCTACAGTTTTTCTAATTTGTTTGATTGCATACACAAATTTATTAATTTTTTTTTCTACTTTTTCTGTATGAGATTTCCAATTAAGGTACTTGTCTACTAGGAAGCCTAAAAAATTTGTTTCCTGTAATTCTTCAATTTTTACATTATTTGATTTGATATCTAATTTTTTACATTTACTTTTATAATTATGAAATTGTATAATTTTTATCTTAGCTATATTCACAGATAAATCATTCGAGATCAACCATGAAGTTATGTCATTAATATTATTAACAGCTGCAGTCAATGATTAATATGATTTATTTTTTTGAAAATCATATTGGCTTGTTGTTAAGATGTTAAATTTATTCAAAAAATTTATTACTCTATTACAAACGAGTTTTTCAAAAACTTTAGCAAATACTGATATCAATGTTATGGGTCTGTAATTACAACATTCATTTGTGTTTCCTTTTTTGTGTAAAGGTTTAATAATTGAATATTTTAATAAAGTTGGGAAAGTGCCTTGACTAATTTATGCAAACTAAATTGATGCAAATTTCTACTTGACGAATGGCAAAATACTAACGTGAAGGGCAAAACTTAAAGAAACAAAGAAAGAAATCAAATGTTCCGGTGTTGTTTTTAAACAATAGATGAGGTGTGAGTATATAAATGCGAGAGGACAGAAGGCAGATGGTCTATTCTATTTAGCGAGTCCGGAAAAACAGGGGGTAAACAGACCAATATAGAGCATATATGTACCTGTCTGGCCGTCTGTTTATTTGTCTGGCATTTTTTCTTTTGACGAATCTGTTGAACCAATCATGACTGTATTTGATTGTCAGTTACTCTATGATCTGAAAGGAGTTGTGTATTACTTTTTATCCTCTTTATGTAAAGAATTCCTCCAAGAGACAATAAAATATGAATTGTGGACTTTGCTATAAAATGTAAACTAGGCTACCTTAAGCTGGCTTCTGGACTTTATTATAAATCCCAAACATAT
Source organism: Calephelis nemesis (assembly GCA_002245505.1). Taxonomy (NCBI): domain Eukaryota; kingdom Metazoa; phylum Arthropoda; class Insecta; order Lepidoptera; family Riodinidae; genus Calephelis; species Calephelis nemesis. Next base: position 54,556 of record NJDD01008672.1, read on the forward strand.
CAAAGTGGAAGCCTGTGGGTTTTTACAAAATTTGAGAAGAAGATTAGCTCCTTCTCATTGTTAAAACCTTTTAATATGGCGGTGACCTTCACACCGCCTGATATTGACTGACTTATCATGTTGATAAGTGGCAAGCGTATATCAAAAAGGATAAGTATGGTTTATATTTAAATAATGAAAAATAGAGCACGTTTTCTTTTTATTGTCGTACCTGAGTAACGAACCTGGGAAAACGTGCAGTCAAGTCGAACCGGACCGCTACACTACTGAGGGAAGAAATACTTGCTTTGTAGCGTAGTCCGGTTTTAACGCTAGACAAAAAATGACAAAAGTCAAGAGGTGGCTACAGGGAGATGTTTTAAGAGGTAGTAGATTGTATGAGGTGTGAGAGTATAAGAATCCGGTAAAATAATGTTGAACTTCGGTCGTCTACAGAGGAGTAAGCAAACAAGCGTCACCAACCTTCAATCCGGGGTCGCTCAGGCACCTATGCGAGTTGCCGGTACGGTTCCTCGGCTTATTTCTGGTCTCAGACGAAGATTCTTCTTTTAACGTCTTACGTAGACTATCATTATCACTCTAGTTTATACAATATGAGGTGTGCAAACGTGATGCTTACGGGCGTTAATTCGCGACTGTTTGTCCGTCCATTCAGTTTATAGTCGACCGGTCGATGTCCGGTTGAATGAGCGTGATTCCGGTTCAGGTCGGCTAAGAGCAGCTAACTAACCAAAACTACAAAAGGAATGAGAGTAGGGCCTGAGTAAGAATTCATATCATGATAAAACAGGTTTGACATGTCTGAATGAACTTGAATGATGCCACTCGGAATGAGCGTCGCCTTTTACCACGATCCGCGTTTATTGCGTAAATAAATTGTAAGAGTAAAGTTATATTTGTTTGGAAAACTATGCTTTTCGTTTCGTTCGGCACTAACGTAATACTTAGGGTCAATTACTGTTTTTCGCTTTGCGCTTGAAACCGATTCATGGTTTCATACTATTATATTATTCATTTTACGCTGAACTACCGGTTATTGTAAAGGGTTGGTATCTTCCCGACTCCCCACCCCTAAGCGGGAGACTAAGTAAACTGAGTAAGGCAAAAGTCAATTAGAAGTCGGACGGCCACAGCTTTGTTAAGTCTAACTACTTTAGCGCCAAGGACTACTTTAATTTAGTTTGGAGTGCTAACTTTCATATAACTGCAATTAATTTTGCTTTTAACATGTTTTTGGCCAGTTTTTAATATTTCTTATGACCTAGTCTTAAGTCACGTATGCAAGTCTGCCTTCATCGTGGAACACAACAATGTTGAAAATTGATGCTTTTATTCATCTCTAATTTAACTCGACCTGGCATCAAAACGTTTTTTGTCTGCAAGTATACGCGATACTTTCTGCCTACCCTAAGTTAAGTAGGAACGTATATTTCATCAAACCTAAGATTTAACTTAGCTACGAGTAAGTGAATAAATAAATATTCCAGGACAACTTACAGAAATTGAAGTAGTATCTTCACGCCCATATCCCCGAAGAGGTAGGCAGAGGCACAACCAGGGCACACATGCCTACGCCTAGTAGTAGTACAAACTGTTATACGTATTTCTACTCATCATTGTTACACTCACAATAGATAGTCACTTCCTGTTATTTTTGGAGGTGAAATTTCTGAAAGGTCTCTAAACTATGATTTATTGCTAAAGACTAGCCAAGTCTTTGTCGCACTGCACTGGAATGCAGAGAAACTGAAATTATAAGTTCTTGTAAGTCAAATTTTACTATGTTCTACACAGAACTTGGCACCCAACTTACAATTTTCTCGGTAGAGTTAACATATTCTTAACTATGTGTACCCGCAGTTTTGTTCGCGGCTACAAATGCTATCCCGATTTCAATTTGCCTTTGACAATCATAATGATAAAGACCGGACAAAATTTCGCATCGATAATGTTAGTATGGCTGGAATTTATTGTAAAGTCCATTCGCCAGTGTAAGATTAGATTCAAATGTTTCTCTACATTCCGGATGTTATCTTAAAAATATACTTGTAATTTTTGAAAAACAAAACTTACGATATGGAAAAATGTTACGGGACACTTTTTAAAACACAAAACTACAAAAGAATGAATAAATTTGAACTGCAAGCTAACGAACTATAACCCAACCTACATTTTGGCTTTTAGCATTCACCCACAGCACTCCCTTTTGTAAAAGGGATAAAAAGTAGCTTTTAACCTTCCTCGGATCATAGAGACAAATTTTGTTACGATCGTTTCAATAGTTTTGGAGTGAATCACGATCTACGATAAATTTTAAAAACTTTAAAAATTACAAAAATTGTATGCTACCTGTTTCTGGTCAACTCCGCCATTTTTTTAAACATTTTTAATGTACAGAATTCAAATTTATACAGTTTTATTTAACGGACAATCCAACATAGTGAAATTCCTATCGTTTGATACTAACTGTTCGTATGGATTTTTCCCAGCAATTTTACCTGTTTTTCTTTTCTTCAGAAACTTGTGCTGATAATTACTAACACAACAAAAGAAAGGAATTAGCAAAACTGGTTCACCCATTCAGGCGTGATACGATGACCATGCGAAATGGGGATTTATTTTTTATATCTGCCACTTTTTAGCCTCGTTCATAATTTTTACATTTTTATAGATATATAGATTGTGAAGAAGGCTAATATTTAATATTAACGTTTTCGATGAGTTTCTTGCACAATGCATTTTGGAATTCGAAATACAACGCTATAATATAATCAAATCGAAAAAATCGAAATACCTATCTACAACGCTATAATCATTGCACAAAGAATATGTATAGACAAATAAAAAGGCGTCTGTTGTAAATTGTAATCAATGCACAACGACTGTGTATAGACGAATAAAAAGGCGTAAACGAAATGAAATTTTCACAAGGAACACAAATCATTGGTACGGTGACGTCAGACCATAACTCTAAAGGTGACGTTTCAATCCCCCCTCCCGCTGCTAGCTCGAGGCACTCTACACATTGTTCGAGTTTTCTGTGTTACTTTCGTAGCATATTTAAAAGCATCTTGTGTTCTACTTCAACATATAAACCAAAGAAATAGCAACGTTACAGTTGCATTGTGATTTTGACATATTTTGTGAACATAATATAATATAAATATAAGTTGTTAGGAAAAACTACCGAAATAGGTACGTAAGTTAAAACTTAGACTAAGTAAATCAAAGTTTACTAAGTAATTTAAGTATATAAAGACCATCCATAGATTTGAACATCCTTATTTTATTAATTTAATTAAACTAGCTTTAAAAAACGGCATTATTTATTCATTTAAATGACATTTTGTTTGATTTTATAGCCTTTTATTATTTAGAAAAGAAAAAAAATACATTGTATAAAGTCACAAAAAATCGCACCTAGAAACTAACCGCACAATATTCAGCACATTCTGCTGAAACTAGCTACTGTAACCAATACCTTAATACCAATATTATTATTTTATATATTAATATATACCTAATATATTAATATATAAAATAATAATATTTGACAGGTACGAGTATAGAAAGTCTTTGTTAAAATCGCAAAATCTCGTTATTTTTCTTTGAAAATTTACGTATAATAAAGAACAACAAATTGCCGCTTTTCTTGCAAATACAGCTTTATAATCGGTATAAGAAATTACATTTTACGTATTTTTTATAAGACAGAAAAGAAAAGAAAGAAAAGAAAGAAAATTTATTTATTTGCGGAATATGTGTGTTAAGGTTGTTACAAAATTATTTAAGCTTTCCAACATATTCTACCACATTGTGGTGTGCAAATAATTTAATATTTTTATAAGTATAAAATAACTAATTATATACACGATGTTTTAATATTCATACGAACAAATAGTTTTATTCTTATTATAATTTGAGTTATAACTTACAAATAATTTTAAAATGATAATAAATTTAGCCCTGTCTACCGTAATCTACAGAAACACTGAAGCGTCAAATTTATCATACTCGGGTGCTATTTGCGTCAGAAATAAAATAATAATGGTACTGTATAGCGAAAAATCTACAGGGAAAATCGAGAACCGAGACGAAGTAATATCAGATAACTGTAATGTCTCTTACATGACTGCGAAAAAGATAACGAGATCCATAACCCTTGAAAAGGTTAATGTTTAGGAAATATTATCACGCGTATAATATTATTGTTGATTTAAAGAAACAGATTGCGATGCTGTGGTCCTGAATACCGTTATATTTTGTGATCTATATATTAAAGAAAATCGCACGAGTTACACTAGTTACACTATTTACAAGTCAAGAACGGCTAGACCGATTTAGCTGAAAACCGACAGTTTAAGAACCAGGAAACGGACATAGAATACTTTTTATCCCGGTAGACTGTAAGAAAACTTGGGAAATCAACATTTTAATTTTTCCAATAAAATCTGAACGGGTGGAATGAAGTTCACCGGAGCAGCTAGTTTATAATGTTTTCAAATAAGAGCTAGTGTATAAAATGTTATTGATTGCGCCTTAATTCACTACTGTGTATATCTACGAAGCATTGATCTATATGTCGAACTAGTCGAATCGAAATCGAAATACTTGTTGTGAGTCTCGTCATAGAGTTTTGGCGCCATCGAGAGAAAAGATGGTCGAAGTTTTTTCATAATTATTGAATTTCGTATTAATATTGAGTGAAATTAGTCAATTTTGGTGGCATATTGTACAATTTTGTTCAGTGCAAGAGCACAAATGAAATAATCATGAAGAAATTAGCGTATCGTGTATTTCCTCGTTGCCGCCAAATCTCATAACAGAGCTTGTGTAATGAGTCACCGCTTTACCCAAGAGCCTGACATGACTTCCTGACGACTTATGACTGATGACTAATTATAATTAATTGAAATTGATATAAAATTCAATGGAAATGTCTACTTGACTAATGGCTAAATACTAACGTGAAGGCCAAAACCTAAAGAAAGAAGAAAGAGTCTCGTCATCTGCGATAGCATCTTGTTTCTCACATCGCAACGAAAGTTACTGTCGCGTTGGATTTGTAAATGAACAAATAGGTAGGTATGTATCTTCATGAGCTCACTAAGAGCAAGCCAGTCGCTGACCTTGGCATGGAAAAGCCACAGTCAATAGGACTTCTATAATTGTTTCTAGCACGTGACAGGTTTGAAGATCCACCGTGTGGACGTTTCTTACTATCTGGTACTCATAAGGTCAGCGAAGAAGCTGACAACGTTAAAGTATAAAACATTAAACGAAAGTAACTAATAGAAAAAGATAAAAATCTATAGTACCTAACTTTTTTTCTCTGTTGATCGACTGCCTTTATTTTCACTCTTGAAAATAGAGTCGGTCGGGCCAAAAAACAAGGGAAAATATGGAAAACAGAATTTCTAATTTTTTTGCTGGATGAATAAATATTGATCATTCTTTTTTGTTTGAATACAGATGCTTCCAGTTAATCCCACTATAATCGAGATTTAATAAGTGGTTATTAAGTGATAAATATAAATTCGGTTTTTTGTGGATTTGGGTGGCATATTAATGAAATCGAACTAGAAAAATCATTATAACTTACGAATGGAGGAAGATATTTATTATAATTATTATTATTTTGTTTGAAAGCTGACGTGATCTAGATAGTTCTTAGGTATATTACGTGTACGTAGCTGTCAGGAGTTATTTATAATGTTTAATTTCGTTCAGGGCTTTTGTCTGGAAATCGGTAGTCTAGTCGCGCATCACGACAAATCTTCTGAACTGGTTGTTACAAAAATTTATAAGTGGCTACTTTATGCCTTCTAGAATAGAGGCTATTTTTATCCAGAAAATGTAAAGGGTCCCCATAGCACTATGTCAAAATATAAACTGTAATTCACTAACATGTAGTCTGATTTCACTCTATCTATTTTTATCGAGTTTAAAAAAACGAGGGGGTTGTCAATTCGGTCGGTATATTTTTTATGTATGTACACCGATTTCGCCCAGATTTCTTAACCGTTTTACGTAACTCTTTTTTTGTTTGATGCGGAATAGTTTCGAATTAGTCCCATAAAATTTCGATTCAGGTAGGGTTATTAGTTATTATTTTATGAGAGTTTTTTATCTACTTCCACCTATCCCGATTTTTATTAAGTTAATTGATATCTGCAATGAACTAAAAAGTATTAAATAAAAATAACTACGTTAAAAAACCGACTTCCAATTAGCCAATTAATTACTTACTTATAATAAAATGATTAGTTTAAGGCTTGCCACCGACTTCAAACCTATTAGTAAAAAGCACATGTAAATAATAGGTACTATATAATTGATATTATTTTTTTTAGTTTTTAACTTTTGAAGTCTTGAATGAAAAGGCGCTCTTTCAAAGAAATTTTTTTCGTCTCATTCTTTTTGGAAGTCGGATAAAATTGAAGCACCTACCTACATGACAATGGCATTTACAAGCAACGTCTAGATTGCAATGAAATTGTAGACTATTGATTTTTTGTTAAGTTTACTTTGAGAATCTTGTTCACTTTCAAGATTTGAAGACTTAGTTTCGCGAAGGTTGAAGGCAAATAGTCTAGTCTAGAAATAGTCAAAGAGTTCATGTACCTACTAAGTACGATTGCAAAACGCTCTACCTTTCAAATGCAACTGAAAGGTTATGCAAATCACACCTTTTTTTCGAGTTTTTAATTTGATAGCATTAAATTACATCCGCTGTTGCCTAAAATGGTTTGAAACGTATTATTCGTTTTGCGATTTAACATAAAACTAATAATATTGTTATAAATGCGAAAGTTTGTCTGCCTGTCTGTTGCCCTTTACGACTAAACCACTGAATTAATTTTAATGAAATTTGATATGCATATATATAAGATCGGTTTTAAACATAGGCTATTTTGGTTCAACTATCAACCCCCGAATGTCTATATATAGGGGATAAAAGTTTGTATGCAAATCGTAATTCTATTCTACGCTGACGAAATCGCGCACAGGTAGTACCAAATAAGCTAACAACTCTATGCTTAACTTCAGTTTTTTAACAATTTTCTTTTACGAATTGCAGGACAGCCAAGCAATAAGGGAGTCAGTCTACCATATAATTTGCGAGTAATTTTTTTTCAAATAGGAGATTATTAATATTTATAACGAAAAAGTGTACAAATTATCAATTTAAATTGCTTCCGAAGCTATTAATAATAATCACGAGCTCTTGGACTATAATATGATGCTCTTAAGGCCCCATACTCAGTCAGCCAAAAGAGCCAATCGCCGCGCTCCCCCGTTCCATGATTACTATGAAGTATTGCGCTCTAAAGTAAACGTCTTAAGCGACAAATCACTATTTATGACACTATAAAAGTAATTTGAAAAAAAGTATAAAAACTGAAACACTTATCTTTTAGGTATAGGTAGTACTTACGTTTTGCTTTCAAAAAAGGGTTAACTTTTTGATTTTTTTCTATCGAGCAAAGTGAAATGAATCGTGCTTTGGAAACACTAGTCTAGTAAAGCATATTCATGTTAATCTTATGTATTTTTGTCACCAAGATCCATGATTGCTTTGTATGAAAAAAACATTATACTGCTGACGTATTTTAGCGTATATGGCCCCTTAAAGATCTACTCAAGATGAATGATCGTCATTAATTAGTAACTTAATACGAGTTTAGGGCAACTTCAGCCGCATTCTGACTGTTGGAGGACATACAAACTATTCTGTTATTTTAAAAAACCTTCTAGAAAATATAAATATATTTTCTCATTAGGAGTAATTCATAATCGCCTCTGTGGTCTAGCGGTCAGGCGTTGGACTTGACTTCTTGAGGTCCTGCGTTAGAACTCCGGGTGGGGCAAAAGGAAATAGAAAATTGTGTATTTTCAATTTTCTAATAAAGATAACTTTGCCCGGGATTGGACGAGATGCTCGGTTAGCGATAGGCTCGCTACCTATCACTTTGTAGGAATTAGTCTTCGGTTAGTAGTTGTAGTTTAGTTTCTTCGGTTAGTAGTGGTAGTTTACGGTAGACAGGGTTAAATTCAATTATAGTTATTAAAAGTTTTGGTAATAAATAATTAATCTAGTTATTAATATAAATAATTGGCTTAGAAGTTAAAGCATAATATGTACCTTATTAAATAATACTTTTTATAAATGTTAAAATCTTTGCACACCAAAATATGGTAGAATATGTTGATATACTTAAATATTTTTGTAACATCTCATTTACACACATATTTCCGCAAATAAATAATTTTCTTTCTTTCTTTTCTTTCTAGTCGTGGATGCCTTGTTTGTGCCTCTGCCTACTTCTTCCTGGATATGGGCGTAAATATACTTCCTTTTTCAAGTTCTTAACATTCTCATAGATCGACAAAGCAGATATTATACAATACGAGTGTGGATGGATGTAGGGACCCAAGGAGACGCAGGTTAATATTCCACAATCAAATCGCTCGGGTGTTATCAGAGGGTGGTGTCAAGAGTCTCCGTAACCGGCGTTTTTATATAAATAGGGTAATTAATGTGGAGGAAACCAAAAAGGTCTGCAAAGATCGTGATATCTGGCACTCTCTGCCTACCCTGTAAGGGTCTTGGCTTGAAGATATGTTATGTATTTATATACTCATGGAAGATATTTAAGAACTTTATACATAAGTAGATATTTCTTGCATTTTGCAAAGGTCAACTGTGCAAGTCGATCTTCTATCGTATCGTCCAGAACGGCAGGCTCGCGACCTACCAATTGTGGAATTACACCCGTATTAATACACAACACTATGAGGTCTCATAGGGACAGTTTAACCTATTGTAATGTATTTGTGTCAATTCAAAATTTTGAGGTTATTTATTTGTAATTAATGTAAGTTAGTAATAACATTAATAGGTACTAAGAAATATTATTAATTTGAATGGGTTACAGCAGTGAGGAAGAGTTTGATATTTTTCATTAATAAAAAAATAAATGAACGCGAAGTTATATAACGTGATTTCCAAAATCCTACACTACATATATACACAAATAATAGGCTAGCAAAAAAATGAAATGAATATCACCTTACTATAGCAGTCAATCAAATAGTTTATTTCGATTGACATTTGCCATGATTTGGCCATTAACATGATATGTCCAAAGCAGAATGAAGTACCTACGCTTTAAAAAATGGACCAATCACAGAACCGATTTCAACACTATATGAGCTCTACTAGCTAAGTGAGTTCTAAGTATTGTTTATGAATTGGAAGCTTGACGCAAGGAACGCATAGTTAAATGTCGTTCTTTGCACAGCGTTGTTTCATTACTTAGCTAAGTATGCTTCTTGAATACGGGTATTAGTGTCTTCGGCTAGACGTGGGTGCCCAGGTTGTACCTCTGTCTCCTGTTTTGGGGATATGGGCGTGAAGATACTTCCTTAAATAAGACACACACGAGGAATCAAACGTACGCGTACTCTACGCGTGAGCTGCGTATGTTTGAACCCGCGCTTAGGACGTCATCCATGCCTATATCAGGAATTGTATTCAGGAATGTGAATAGAATGCAAAAAAAAATATCACATGATTAAGTCAGTCAGAGCAGATAAAGAAAAAAGGTCCCGGAAATTATATCGCCTATAGGCCTATACAGGGTTAATCCGGCTCTGAGTGCAGCCCTATCGCCAATCCCGAGTAACATTGTTTTTATAAAAAAAAGCAGTTGTTTTGCCCGACCCGGAGATCGAATCCGGGACTTCTTGGAATTACGTACTTTATCGGATCGCTAAACGAAAGATATAACTATAGATGTATTCTAAATGGCAGCAAAATCGGTTAAGACCTGATATTAACTAGGTAAAAAATTTCCACTAACAAACGAAAAGGCCATTAAAAACTTGTAAAAAATATATCTCTTCAAATTGTATTCGAAAACTGAAACAAAGGTTTCAGAGCATTTGTAGTTTGTAGCTCGCAAAAAAAGGTCTAACTGTATCTGTTGGCTCCAGTGAGAAAGGTTTTGTTCTATCACAAAGCCAGCCTCATATAATTTAACGAAAATGGATTCAAATGTCTTAGACGCGATTCATTCATTATACTTGGAAAATAGAAGGTTAAATTAAAAAACAATGAACATTTATGAAATGAACCACTTTAGATTCTCTGCAGATTTGTCGTACGTTTATGTTGAAGGTACAAATAAAATATGTAGGATTCAAATTATGGTATCAAGTTCTGATATACTCGAATGTTGATTCGGGTCCGCTGATTGGAATAATCTCTGCCAGGCCGCTCGCAAGAGGCTAGCACAGGCTAAAATATAAGGCACCATCAATAAGACCACTGGCGGTAAAGTAGGTACTGCGCAGCAACTTGCCTGGGCGGGGATCCGCACCCTGCTTATGTTATTTTACAAATAGGTATGATGCAAATGGTCGTGGTCATCGAAAAGAACAAAAAATCCCGGAAACGCAAAAATGAAATTAATCCTTAGCAAAATACCTACTTGAGTGATTGTGTCACGAAATCCAATAAACGCTGAAGAGTTAGACGTCTAATCAACTGAAAATTAGGATATTAACATATGTATTGATAAGCATCATTTTAATTGTATTGAGTTCAATATGGCATATAATATACATATGTGCATAAACTGAATCAAGCGTACATACATTAGATACACATTGGAAGCTAGATATTGAAAGCGCATTCGCCAAAGTCAATAGTATAATGTATGATTTATACAATTACTGGACAATGTATAAAATTCCGGACCAGCTTAGGTAATGTTTGAAGTGATGCAATTACAGATAAAACAATCCTGCTAAGGCAATTTCATTCTGGGTTATTATAAAAGAAAAAAACCTGTACCTTTCAAATGCATTGAAACACCGCAGCGCCTCTTTCTTTTTCTATTTCGTGATGTTCTCAGCAGGTATTAAGAAAAAAGAAAGAAAACATTTATTAGCGAAGCAATTCAACCCACATGTTAAACAATAAACAAAAACAAATAAAAGTAAAAAAATAAGAATACGGCTAAAAAACAATAAAGTGGGACCAGATTTCGGGATTAAAGGCTATTATTATGTACTGTTTAGCCTCCCAACTATTCCATAGTTAAATGCATGCAGTAAGTATGTAAATTCTATTAAATATGTATCAAAGCATCAATATCTTTGCGACACGAAAGAAGGACAAGACAAAACAGTTCGAATTTATACTAATTTATTATGAATAAGAATGGATTATTCTAGTTTTTTTCATTTTCAAATATTTTACTTTTTTATATCAGTATGTTACCACACTGAAATGCGGCAGAATGTGTAGTAATGATTAAATATTTCACTTCTTAAAAGCATAAGATAAATGTTCCGCGAATAAATTATTTTCCTATGAAGTAAAGCTTAATAAGGGTGTAAATATTTGGAAGGAAACGATTAAATATAAAATGGGACTTGTTGAATGATTCAAAATTAGTCAACTCAAATAAATTGGCGCAGTGTTTTCTTGATTTTGTTAATACTAACAAATTATTTCAATGCAATCGGACTGTTAATATATCAGGTAATATTTTAGACCTCGTCTTATCAGACCTTCCTTCTTGTCAAGTAAAAGAATCACAAACAGCATTGTCGATAGTTGACCGGCTTCACCCACCTTTGATATCCTGTATTGGCAAAATCAATGATAATAGACTTCCATACAATATCCAAGAGTTAAAATTAGACTTTTTTAAAGCAAACTACAATGATATCCGGGACCATCTAGAATAAGTAGATTGGCTTGGGAAATTAAAACAGTTACAAGATATCAACGAGATGGTATCTGTTTTTTTATGATATAATTCAGACAATAATTAAAGAATTCATACCCAAGCGAAAACAAAGTAATAAGAAATTTCATGTATGGTTTAGTTGTAATCTTATTAGAGCTCTGAAGGAAAAGTATAACATGTTTGTCAGGTACAAAAAGTATAAAAATCCAATGGATAAAATACAATTAAATCTACTAAGTAAGCGATGTGAAAAGTTAGCTGTTGATTGTTATAAAACTTATATTAAAGTAATAGAAGATAAGCTTCCCGATAATCCAAAACTATTTTGGTCATTTGTGAAGGCAAAGCGCGGCGGTACAAGTAATTATCCATCTAGCATGACAAATGGTACAAAACATACTACTGACGTAAAGGAAATATGTGACATGTTTGCATCTTCGTTTTCCTCTGCTTATAGACAACAGTTTATTTTCAGAGATGAAAATTTTTGTCACTTAAACAAATTAAGAAATTACACTGAAGCTTTGATTGCACCTAAAATAAGTAGAAACTGTGTTTTAAAACAATTAAATTCACTTAATCGATATAAGGGAGCAGGCGAGGATGAAATTCCGCCGATTTTTATTATTGAGTGTGCTAAGCAACTTGCATTGCCCCTTTGTTTTATTTTTAATAAGTTGCTAGAATCTGGTATTTTTCCTAGTGCCTGGAAAATAGCGAAAGTTGTCCCTGTGCCTAAATCTGACAATCATGAAATCATATCTAATTACAGGCCGATTTCCATTTTATCTACATTTAGCAAAGTTTTTGAATCTTTAATTTGTCCATTCTTTCAGCGGCATTTAGATCTATATATAAATGACAATCAGTTTGGATTCGTGAAACGTAGATCAACTGCTGCTAATTTGACAAGTTTTACTGAAACTGTATCTCGGCTTATTGATACTAACAGCGAAGTAGATGTTATCTACACAGATTTCAGTAAAGCTTTCGACCGCGTGCCTCATAATTTGTTATTAAAGAAGTTATCGTGTTACGGAGTGGCAGGTTCGCTTATGGTGTGGTCTAATTCATACCTTCATAATCGCACCTTTTCTGTTGTGGTTAATAGTTGCAGATCTTCGTATTACTCTATTACCTCAGGAGTACCTCAAGGGTCTCATTTGGGTCCGGTGTGGTTTAATTATTTCATTAATGACATAAATACCTGTTTTTTACACTCAAACTTTTTTATGTACGCGGATGACTTAAAATTTGTCAAGGAAATCAAATCTGAAAATGACGTATCACTTCTCCAAAATGATCTTACTAACTTGGAGTCTTGGTGCAGTAAAAATGGGATGTTGCTCAATTGTAACAAATGTTTTCATATAAAATTTACGCGAAAATTAAATCCGCAATATCACGATTATTATATAGGACAGCGTAAATTACAACGTTTAAAACCGACTAGAGATCTTGGTGTAATTTTTGATCATAAGCTTACCTTTGTACCCCATATTGATCATATTATTCAGAAATCGTCTAGGATGTTGGGATTTTTAATAAGATCTATCAAAGTATTTAAGTCAAACAAGGCTAAAATCTGTCTGTACTACAGCTTGGTAAGGAGTTTATTGGAGTATTGTAGTGTTGTGTGGAGGCCCCATTACGCTACCCACTCATTAAGACTAGAAAAAGTGCAAAAACGTTTCCTGTGGCATATCGCATATAGAAGTGGCGTAGCGAAGAAGTATGTTTCTTATAAAACTCGATTGTTAAAATTTAATATGATGTCGTTGGAACGCCGTAGGAAACTGTTAGATTGTTTGTTTATGTTTCGATTAGTAAGAAATGAGACTGATTGCACTCAATTGTTCAACAAAATAGACTTTCGTGTACCAAGGGGACGTCCTCGTAATCAAGTCACGCCTTTTTGCCCGCCTCTACGTAAAACAGTACAAGGTGCAAATTGGCCAATAGCAAGATTCTGCAAAGTTGTTAATGAATATAGCGACTTTTTTGACATTCATTTTGATTCCTTCAACAAGATTCGAAAAACTTTGTCACAAATTGTTGTTGACAAATGATGCATTTTTCTATACGCTGTTATGTCTTGATACTATACTTCTTAATTGATAATAAGTTTTTGATTGGATTCTATTTGTTACATTTTCGTTGCTTTGTTCATGTTTTTTTTTAGAGTTAAATTAGTGTAAGTTAGTTAAATTCTTTGGGTGGGTTGCTTTGTGATTAGTAATTTTAAGTTTTATAATCACGCGGTGTTTACCTGTAAATGTTTAATACAATTAAGTAGCTTAAGTTATTATGCATGTTAAAATATATTTTATCATTGTACTTAAACGTTGGTAAGCCATTTAAATAAAATAAAATAAATAAATTAAATACTATTAATCATTATTTTTATATAAAATATTATATAATTTGTATTTTCAGTTGTCTGTAAAGTGTCTATTTGAATAGTGGTGCTTAGAAGCTCTGAGGTCGAGACGAAGATAAATAAGAGTCCGTACTCAGAGTAGTGAGCCATAAAATAAGACTTATATTTGAGATTCTGCATTTTCTAACTCGTAAAATTATTTTATCACAATACAACCTTTTCAAGGTTTAACACTCTACCATAACATTACCAGTTTTAAGTTTTTTTTAACGTGTGGAAATCCTCATGGATACCTTCAATTTCGGGGGAAGTGACGGGTTATGTCGGACTCCTACCGACGAAAACTACACGGTGTCCTTCCCATCGCTAGGTACGGAGCTGTGGGGACGTTTCGTAAACTTCCACTGCCCCGGCGGCGCTTGATCTCGCGATCCTATCGTTCAGCCCCGTTCTACAGTGGGCCGCATACAGTCAGAAGTGGTGCACCAAACCACATTGGGGTCGTCCGTACCTGCCGCAACCTCATCATAACTGGGTGGCAAGATCAAAAGCCGCGGCCAAATGGCCCACAGCTTTTGTCCACTCTTCGTGTCCCCATTGGGCGGAGAGGGTTTCTGAGGAGTAGCCGTCCTGGTCCAGTTGGTTCGCTAGGATTCTGCCTGAACCCGGTTACTCAGCCCACCGTCACGACATGGCTTGGTCTCTTTGGGAGACAGACGTTGTCCTGTCTTGGCAATGAACATCTAATTTTAATGTGTTTTAATGTTTTTGTCCTCATCTGGAATCGATTTCTAGACTCAGTCGGTAGATTTAGGCGTGCACGCTAACTATCAAGCAACGAAGCGGTCAAAACTATCAAAATTCGTTTTAATCTGTATATTAGTACGTGATGCCACGACTTCGGACCCCTTTTTACGAAAATTGCGCCGACTTCTAGTTTATGTGTAGAAAAAGTGCAGAACGCTAATATTTTTCAAATAATAAGGCTTACAAAGTACATTAAATCAATAAATAAAACATTGCATACACTACCATGCATTTGACACACACAAACAAATAATTGATGATAACGATAAAAGATCACAGTTGACGCACTTAAAAAGTTTGGAAACAAAGTAGTTGGTCTTGAGAAATGAAGATGGCGTTCTTATCAACAAGATATTAAAATTCATTATGGTTGAATTTCGACCAAGGGGCGACCACTAGTAGTAGTAAAATGGGTCAAGTAAGTGCAGAGATACTGTAATAAAAAGTACGTTGAATGTTGGCTGAATACTTACAGAAGGGTGAAGGTCGTGCTCAAATTACCCGACGTTATTACTGCTCAGCCCAGGTGTTTAGTGAAATTCATTTTCTTTCCTAACATAGAGTGGATCTTAATGTTCTTATGCAATTGTTTTTTTTATTTAAGTTGGTACTTTCGGGTGACCTAATAACGAATAAAACATCTGCTCCCAGTTTCCTCGTGTTGGTCCGGTCTCCTTTGCAGAAAAGACCATCTGCCTTTCTGCCAGGCAGCTCGTAAAAGGTGAGCATAGGCTTACCATCACCAACACCAACCACTAGGTGGCAAAGTTTTGCAGCTATTGGTTCGGATTGGTACCTCCTTTCCTATTCCAATGCCATAACGTCAATGCTTGCCCTTGACGTGTTCCGATTCGGAGAGTAAAGTTAGCCGGTAAACTTACTTGTGCTCAGGTTGACTATGCACCACATTACCTTTGGTGTCTCTAGGCGGCTCTGTCTTCTTATCATCAGGAAATCGGTCTGCTTGTTAGCCTTCCAATATAAAAAAATCTGACTTTTTACCTTACAGCTTGTAGAAGACTAACATAGGTTTTTGCCAACAATGTCACTGGTGGGACAGTGTTGGCAGCAATTAGCCCAGGCAGATATCCACCACCTTACCTATTCAATGAATGACAATATTGATAGATAGCTTTAAACATTATTACAGATTATAAGTAATGTCATTTCACATTTAAAAAAAAGATGTTTTGCTATTTTATCACCAATATATAATCAATTCCGGCAAGTCTGTTGAATATGAACATCCCTTAAAAGGTTTTTAAAATATTCCAGCCAAAATGAGGCCACTTGATATAAAGGCGGGTAAATAAATTACTCGTCATTTATCCTGCTCGGACGATTTCTCCTCGAGCCCTTCTAATTTACCTGAATCGGACATCTTCAATCGTATTCCTCTTATCATCTGTCTTTTTCTTAAGTAAGTTTTCTTCGGGTATTCCACTTGCATGTGAACCTCCCCTTTCATATTGTCGCAGCAGTTTTTGTAGAAATTGCTATTTAAACTAAATATATGTTTTTTTGCCTTTCATAATAAGTTCATAGGGAGTTGAATTCCTGTTATTGCCACAACTACATATCCGAGAACTACATGGATACGTAGAGAAGTGCTACGAAAGCGAATACTTTGTTGTTGATACGTGCGACTCTATGAGAGATTAATTTACATTTTACGTTAATTAGGCTTTTACATTAATTATCTCTCGTCTCGTTTAAATTGTTTTATCCTCTTTAAATTACAGTTTAACCGGTACTTCGAAATTTTCAATGTTGTTTTTTATCATTATGGATAATCCATAGAACTAAATTATTATTGCCTGTGTGGTTTAGCGCTCCAGCGTCGGACTTGACTTCTTGAGGTCGCAGGTTCTATTCCCGTGTCGGACAACAAAAAAATTTGGAAATTTTCAATTTTCTAGTATAAATAATGTTGCCCAGGATTGAATATGTGCCCGGTTGGCAATAGGCTTGCCACAATGTAATTTGTGGGACTTAGTGTCTTCGGCTAGTCGTGGGTGGCGTAGTTTTACCTCTGTCTATTTCTTCAAGGATATGAGCGTGAAGATACTTAAATTATTTTTAAAAAAGTACCTAGCTGGTGTAACCAATATTGTGTATCGTAAACCTATCAACAATAAACATGCTATAGATAATTTAAATGTATTCATGTTAAAATACGCGTCAGTGTGCCAGTACCTTACCTATGTAATACCAAAGTACAAAGTCGTGGACAGCGTTTATACGTTTAAAATATACTAGACATATAAATAGAAATTTAAATAGTTTAAATGTGTGAAATTTTTTAACCCATTTCTCTAGTTCCGTCTGTTTTTCTGCAATATGGAAAAACGAGATCATTTTTTTGTTTTAAACTACGTTTAGTACAGTAACAGCTAGTAACAGTTTTAAGAAAGAAAGAAAGAAAATATATTTATTTGCGGAATATGTGTGTTAAGGTTGTTACAAAATTATTTAAGCTTTCCAACATATTCTACCACATTGTGGTGTGCAAATAATTTAATATTTTTATAAGTATAATATAACTAATTATATACACAATGTTTTAATATTCATACGAACAAATAGTTTTATTCTTATTATAATTTGAGTTATAACTTACAAATAATTTTAAAATGATAATAAATTTAGCCCTGTCTACCGTAAACTACCACCGTTTCCAAACCTAGCCAGTCGGGAGAAGAAACGGCGAAACAAACTCCCTTGGCAGCCAGTAGTATAATCTATTGTCCTTGTAGTACCATCGTTTCCAAACATAGCCCGGTTTCTGAAATTATAATAAGTTATTATTATTATTATTACAAAATTTATATTATTTAAGCTTGTCTGCAAGAAAATCTTTAACACTATATATTATAGTAGTAGTAGTCTTATCTAACAACAAGTCAAATAACTTCTTTTGAAATCTTTTTAATGGCAATGATTTAAGATTATCAGAAATCTTATATGAAAACTATGTGATGTTTTTCCTACTATTCTTTTAAATTTCTAGTTTTTGTCTCCATGAAAATTGAGAGCCTTTCTTGTGTCTCAGTGAAATTGTTATACAAAACTAGCAGTTTCCTGGGGCTTCGCTCGCGATTTCATAGGAACCCGTTGTGTGATCGGGATATTAAAAAGGAGCTTATATGTTAATCCAAGTCACTATAAGTAATCTATCTGTGTTTCAAATTTCAGACAAATCTGTTCAGCCATTCGAGCGTGAAAGAATAACAAACATCCATAAATACATACTCACAAAGTTTCGCATTTATAATATTTAAAAAAAGTAGGAATTAGCCAAATTGGTTGAGCTGTTCCGGGATATGTCGTAACCATAGTAAATAGACATGTTTTTTATTTTTTAACCGAATCAAAAAAGGAAGTTTTTGGGGTATTTTAAATAATATGAATGTTGACATTTAAGTAGTTTCTTTACTTCACTGCATTTATATTATTATAATTGTTTTTATTAAAGAAGGTTTATTTTAATATTCTACTTAGTTTATAGTATACCACTACTATAAACTAAGTAACTAAGTGTCGCCTCTGTGGTCGAGCGGTCCGGGTGTTGGACTTGACTGCATGAGGTCTCGGGTTTGAATCCCGGGTCGGCCAACAAAAAGAAAATTGGATTTTTCCAATTTTCTAATAAAAAAAATGTTGGTCGGGATTGGAAACGTGCCCGGTTGGCGATAGGCTTGCCACCTATTACATAATGGGACTTAGTATCTTCGGCTAGTCGTGGGTGCCCTGGTGCCTGTGCACTGTGCCTCTGCCTACCTCTTCGAAGATATGGGCGTGAAGATACTTTAATATTAAAATAAACCTGTGTGTTAATAGCAGGAGTAGTGGTGGTTGTAGTAGTAGTATATATTTTATACAATTTTTGTAATATTTATAATAATTGTAAATGTGCATAATTGTAAAATTTATTTCTGTATCAACGTCTTTGCAATTGCAGTAGGTATTTAATATTTTTACTGCGTAATAGGAATCTGTATTTTAACTAATAGTGTTTATAATTTGTATATGTTTATTTAATGTATTACTATGTTGCATATGTGTCAGTATGGATATATGTGCATTAAGCTTAGCTTTAGATACTTAAATTGTCTTCTTCAGCCTAAGGTTATCTGGAGAGATTGCTACTAAGCGATAAGACCGCTTTTGTATGCCTAAAGTTGAATATGACATCATAAGTGGAACAGTGGCTTATTTTATAAATATTTGGCACGACAAAGTGTATTCATTCATTCAATACCTGTGAAATACTGGTTAGTACCTTGCTTAAGTAGTATCTTATTGTAACTTTTAATAAAAGATCGTGCAAAATTGAATGTAAAGTATCGTCACGCCCCTATACTCGGAGTGGTACACCTCAAACTAGCCGAAGAAACTTAATCTCGCAATGTGATTGGTAGCAAGCCTATCACCAGCCGGCCTCATATCCATTCCCGAGCAAAGTGGATTTTTATTTAAAAATTGAAAAAAAAATATATTGTCTTTTTGTTAAACTAAGGATCGAGCGCGGGTCATCATGGTGTTAAATCCAACATCAATATCGCTAGACCACAGAGCCGATCGTGCAAAATTGTGCCTACAATAATATTTTCGTTTAGAGGTCACCAACGTAATAAGTTAATCAAAATGTTACGTCGACAGTGTTCGGGAAGGCGGAAAATCTTTAATGATACGCTGAAGCGAAAATTAAAGGATCTCCCATGGTAAAACTGTTTTTGGGCGTTACGTGTACTACATACTCGTATGTAGTACATAATGTTATATGTAACATACAAATGTAACATATAACATTATGTAAGTAGAATCTGTTGGTAAACGTAGAGCGTTTTTGTCTCATTTGTTCTTAAAAATATATAAATATATGTGAAATAAATAATCGTAATAAGAAGTCGTATTGTAAAAACCAAATAGGATAAACACTAAAGTAATGCAATATTTTTTTGGAAGGTGATGATTAGTTTAAATTGTCTATTAGTTTAAAGATTACTAAAGTGTCTAGTTTAGTATTAAATTGTATTCATTACCTAATTAGTCACTCATGTAACGCCAGCCATCTTATTAAGCTGTATTATTAATTAGCGGTCCAGGTGTTGGACTTGACTTCATGAGGTCACAGGTTTGACTCCCGGGTCGGGCAACAAAAGAAAATGTGTTTTTTTTCAATTTTATAATTCAAACAAAATGTTGCCCGGGGTTGGATGTGTGCCCGGTTGGAGAAAGGCTTGCCACCTATCACATTGTAGGACTTAATGTCTTCGGCTAGTTGTAGGTGCCCTGGTTGTGCCTCTGCCTAATTCTACGGGCATATGGGCGTAAAGACACTTTTTTTAACTAAATTGCTAAAAGGTTTACCTCGAAATTATAGTCCATACTGCAATGAAATAAAGGCTATTTGTTCTTGAGCCATGGCCCGTGAAGTATTTTCAATAAGAAGCCAATGATTATTATTTGCTACTTCATAGTATAAAACAAAGTCGCTTCCTCTGTCCCTATGTCCTTTTGTACGCTTAAATCTTTTAAACTACGCAACGGATTTTGATGCGGTTTTTTTTAATAGATAAGGTGATTGAAGAGGAAGGTTTATATGTATATTTCATAACTGTGCGAAGCCGGGCTGGCCTATAGTGTTTATTAAAACTTCAAGTCAAATTGTGTAAGTTGGCGAAATAGCGATACACGCGGCGACAAAAGACTACTTTGATTTTTCAAGTTATTACATCCAGTTATGACTGCTACAACATGTAGCAGTCATAACTGGATGTAACACGAGCATGTGCTCGTAGCTACAAATAACTACGGCGTAGTATGAAGTTATCT
The DNA here is from genome assembly GCA_002245505.1 of Calephelis nemesis. Taxonomy (NCBI): domain Eukaryota; kingdom Metazoa; phylum Arthropoda; class Insecta; order Lepidoptera; family Riodinidae; genus Calephelis; species Calephelis nemesis. The sequence continues at coordinate 75,346 of NJDD01008672.1, forward strand.
TTTTTATGGTTCCGTGGACGAATTTCGTGAAAGTTCCACTTACACATTCGACATGTCTGTCTGTTCGTCCGTATGCTTCAACCATTTCATACTCAAACCGTTATACCGTTGAAACTTTGAACCGCTGAACGATTTTTATACAAAATTGAAAAATATAAGTTAAGAGGGAGAACTCCCCATACATAAACCCAAAAAATCATCAAACATGCAATTTCATTTATTTTATAGGGTAGGTATCTACAAATACCTCTTTAAAAACGACAGAAGTTCCTAAAAACTTCTTTTTCTCAAAAGCAATCGGTTGAAAGATATATACTTCTAAACCAGTAAAATGTGTGAGCCCCACATTTAAAGCCGGCTTACTTCTAAAATAAGGCACTAAAACAGATACTGTAGACATGTTATGTAATGCAATGAAACCGTCAACGCAAATTGGCTTTAACAAGATGTATTCTGCAGTTTTTTTTAGATATAACATATTTCATAAACCGCAAATATAATTTTGTAATTTATACAAATACTATGGAAAAAGAAGTTATTATATTCTATTTATGAGGAAACCTGTCTCGTACGCTTCTAGTACACATATATTAATCTGTACGCTACGCTTGCTTGGTACAATAAAAATGTGAAATAATGTCCACAACCAACATTGACGTAATGCTTCACATATAAACAACAAAATGTTATAAGATACATTTCACAGTTGTCTAAAGGTTCACGTTTTATTGAGAAGACCTTGCCCTTAACGCCTTTTCCGTGTCGTTGCCGGTCTAACTTTTATTACACGTCCGGAAAATACTGTTGAGACGTGTCTCTGGTTCTGCAACTTTCTAGTAGATTGGCTGTATACTAGTAACTATGTACTTTGGTTCGCAAACAAAATCAGCAGAATAAATAAAACAATTTATTTCACATTTGCTCACGAAATTTATAAAATACTTTGCCGCTTTTTAATCCAAGATATTTTCAAATCTACCTGACTGATTTTAATGAAATTTGACTTAACTTTTAGTAATTTAAGATTATGAATACTTGAAATAATGGAAACCCCACAGTCCGGTGTTAGACTTGACTTCATGAGGGTTTGATTCCCGAGTCAGGCAACAAATAAAAAGTATGTTTCAATTTTCAATATCAAATATCAAAAGAAGCAAGGAAGAAGGAAGACGTTGACTATCGACGAAGTAATCACGCCTAGACGACTAAAAATAGAGAGAACACATTTGGAGCATTCTTAGAATATTTCTCCGTCCGTCTGTTTCGCGGCTACGATTTGTACCAAGTTTAGTGAACAATTGTGACGAAATTTTGCTGGTGGGTACTCAATATACCAATAAAGATTGTACACTATTTTTATTCCGTTTACTTAAAAGGCTCCCGTTGGAAAAGAAAGAGAAAATGCAAACTTGACGAATTTATAAACGCGCAGTCCAAATGAATGAATGTGTTTTTATTCAAATTAAGAATACATTGGTATACATTTTTTTTTATTTACTATGGTATAATGTGAAGAATGATTACTGGTAGTGTTTTACAGTTTTGAAAGAGGTACTCTCAATATAAATGGCTTAACTAAAAAGAGTATATTCACGCCCATAGCCCCGAAGAGGTGGGCAGAGGCACAACCAGGGAACCCACGACTAACCGAAATCATTAAGTCCCACAATGTGATAGGTGGCAAGCTTATCGCCATCCGGGTACATATTCAATCCTCGGCAACATTACAAACAGAATATTGTCACTACGTTTTAAACATTATCTTTATTAGAAAATTGAAAATATACATTTTCTAGTATTTTAAGTTGCCCGATCCGGGAATCGAACCTAAAGAACCAGGACCTGAAGAAGTCAAGTCCGACGCTAAGTTGAAGTCCAGATTGTGCAAAAACATTTGAACCTATACTAGCCCGACGTTGGAATAGAACCCGAGACGAAATACAGTCAACGCCAATACCGGATCATTAACCCCCATAGAGGCGACATCTACCAATGAAAACAACTGTGCTAAATCGTGTACGGCGAAAGAAATAAACCTAGTACTTGATTCCTCGTTTATTTAATACTTTACCTATCGAATTACGTATTTGTATTTCTAAAACTAACATAAATACAAACTAAAAATGTATTTATTAAATAATTAGGAACTTCACCGTGAAGATTTAGCACGTTTCAGTTAATAAAGTAATATATTGCAAATGTATCTACTTTTATAGAATACTAGCGGCCCGCCCCGGTTTCGCACGGTTACGAAATATACATATAAACCTTCCTCTTCAAACACCCTATTGAAAAAAGCTGCATCAAAATTCATTGCGTAGTTATAAAGATTTGAATATACAAAGGGACATAGGGACAGAGGAAGCGACTTAGTTTTAAACTGTGTAGTGATATATAGATGTAGACAGATTATAATGATAAAATGTGCCTGAGTAGTGTGTGGCATTTTATATTAAACCTGTTTTTAAAATGCCTTTATGTAAACAAATTTATTTGTAATAAACGAAAAAAAAATAAAGTTAAAATTGTTTTCCCACTCAAGCTCGAAGCCGTACCTCAATCTGTTCAGATATTCAACTCATTTAAAAAGTGGTTTCATTTTCGACAAAAACAAGAACATCTGCTCGGATTGCGCCGCCACTACTTTTAATCATCGCAACCACTGACCGAAAAGCTTTCTCATCGACATTTTAGGAAACTTATATTCTCCGCTCTTACGTTAGACGTGTCATTTACACGAAACTAGTCTATTTAATGGTCGGCTGAACTTAAAGTAATGGAGTTAATATACAATTATAGGTTTAGTTTTCTAAATTTAAATGGATCAAACATCTGTAACAATTATTATAAGGTCTTTCGATTTGAATATGGTCAATCATCATCATCCTAACGTTAGAGACAGTCATTTCTCAAGCTTACCCACTTTTCACCCGTGTTGGTCCGGGCTCCTTTGCAGATAGTAAAAAGCGAATATAGGCTTTCCGTCACTAGCACCGTGACATCCTACTAGATGATAGAGTTTCCCAGCGACTCATCCGGATTGGTACCACCGCCTTACCTATTCCTGCCGCCATAACGTCAATGCTTGCCGTTGACTTGTTATGTAGCTGCTCTAGGCCTAAGATTCCGGCCTCAGCTTGGCAACGCACTATTACGCCCTCCAATGTCTCAAGGCGGCGTGAATTTTTTACTACGAGTACCTAACAAAAAATTCGTCTGCTTGCTTGCCTTCCATTATCATAAAAAAGATCAAGCAAAGAAACTAAAGGACTAATCTTCCACTATGGTTTTCATCATTTTTCATGAGTCCAACAAATGAATACACAGTGCGCGTTAAGAATTTTCGTTAAGAGTCGTAAGGATTTTTTAAAAATCCAAGATTGCTTTTTTCTGCGCACGTTTTTGAACTTCCAAATGCTTGGGGTTTTTTGTAGTTTGTAGTTATTCTTATATTTCAGCGTCGAAGGGTTTTTTGAATGTTTTTAATAGTAATGAGCCTTAAAAAGGGACACACGGAGGAAAATGTCCTTACCTATCACAGCCTACCTCCTATCGTCTATGAGGGATCGAAGAAGTTTGAGTATTAGATTGAGCTCAATTCAAAACATTTTAACATACAAATTTAAAAGAAGATTGAAGACCGAACATAACTTAACATTTCACATAAATGTTCATTAATAAATAAATGTACGAAACTTTAATCGACTTATTAGTAAACATAAACTTAAGGTTTAAGTTAATGAATAATATACTGTCAATTTATATTTAGCTGGCTATATTATTAAGTTGAACCTAAGAGTATTTTGATCTATTTTTATTTGATACAGTTTTATTAAATAGTAGTATGCTCTGCGTACCTACAACAATTTTTAGTTCAATTTATAAATAAACAGATAGCAAAAGTCATTAAAAAAATATCTGCCACTTTGTACCTACACTTTTTAGATTCACTAATGATGTCGCTTTGATAATATTAATTACGCTCCTGAAAACAAAACAACGACGTCACGTTATGTTATTAATTACTGTTTAATAGAGATGTTGTCATACTCCGTATCCAGTATTAACCCTCTACCGCATACAAACCCACATATGGTTTGGCAACTTTAGTTTTTTTTTTCTTCGTAATAATGCTAATACAATAACTAAACGCATCGTCTACTTTAAGATTAATATATTGGTAATACAAAAATAATATTTTATTGTCTGTGGTCAAATGTCAATTCCGTTATAACCTCACTTTTATCAGCGCGTGTGCGAAGTTCACCACAGTGTCTGCAAATTCATTTTTCAAAAAAGTTTATCTACATGATAAAGGTAAGTTTTGCTTGATAAAAAAATAAAATATGGTGCTATTACTATTCTATTTCAATAATGTTTTAGTTTTTTATAGCTTCTTTGCATATTTCTATTATACTGAAGGACTTTTTCTTCGAAACCATATATTGTTTCGCATGCATTCTTACCAAACTTTGACTTTTTTCTGTGGACCATATATGGTTTCGTATGCACTATCAGTTTTTTGTGTGGTGTGCATAGCATGGCTTTTCTTGGTTGCAGAATGGATCCTGCTCGCTTTTATGGTTATTATAAACACGTTAATCGCTTACCTAGAGATGGTATGATAGGTGATGATGCCTCAGCTTCCGATTCCGACAGTGAATATGTTCCTCCTAGACAATACCAACGTCACAGAAGGTCTGTTGTTATCCCCAAAACTGATAGCGATTCTTCTGATGAAGAAACTAGCCCTGCACCAACCACACAAAAGAAAGGGAAGGCAAAAAAAATAAGCCAACCGTAATAAAATGGGAAACAAAAAAAAAGGCTTATGATGTAAAGAATTTCAAATTTACTGGAATTGCACAATTACCGGCATTTATTGAAAAATTTGAAACACCGGAATATTATTTTTTGTTTTTATTTTCTGAAGATTTGCTAGAAACTATTACCAATCAATCTAATTTGAAATCTGTACAGGACCACATAAACAAACCCGCTAACATAAGTAAACAGAAAAGAGAGCGGTTTATTGGCATGTTAATTTTCATGTCCATAGTGAAATTACCTGCGTCACGACATTACTGGAACAAATCTGTAGGACAACCACAAATTTACGAAACTATGACATGTAATAGATTTGAAACAACGGAAGTCTTGCTTCATCTAATCCAGGAACATCAAGTACCAATCGTCCAAGTAAAATAAGGAAAGTGCCTGTCAGACACCAAGAACTGCCGTTGAACTCTGTAAGAACGGACAAAATAGACCATATGCCGGTATGGATGAAAAACCGACAAAAATGTCAATGTTGCGGTCAAAAAACTTACACAAAATGTAAAAAATGTATGGTTTTTCTATGTTACAACGACAAACGGAACTGTTTATCAGATTTTCATGATAAATACTGAAACTATTGTGCGAGATACTATAAGCTTATATTATTTCTTTATTTCATAGAAACCCATATAATATATCATTAGTACTTTTGATTATAATTTGTTTGAATGCATACGAACCCATATATGGTCTTAAATTTTTTTTCAGTTCCTGTAACCGTTTTTTTTTTAATTTCCTTTTTATAGTAAATCTTGTCAGTAAATAAAGGCTAAATAACCATAAAACATTTTTTTTATCGTTTCCTTCATAATTCATGCAGTAGAGGGTTAAATATCGTTGCGATTTTTTACAGAATCATGAGAAACAGGTTTTAAAAATAAACTTTTGGAGCTTTTATTTATGTAAGCTACTGATGCAGGCTCTACAACTGAAGCACTAAATATAGATTTATATTTTGTAACAGATAAGAAATAATCAAAAGATATTGATATTTATGGTCTGTGGATTCCGCCCTCATTGTGAAATTGCTGTCTATGGTCAGTGACCATAACTCATATGTACTCTCCTGTTAATAAAATGTGTTTTGTATGTTCTTATTTTAACTTAACCTCTCAACCACATTTTCCCCGTGTTGGTCCAGGCTCCTTTGCAGAATAGACCATCTGCCTTCCTGCCAGGCAGCTCGTAAAAGGCGGTCATAGGCCTACCGTCACTAACACCGTGGCATCTGACATCTAGAGTTACGCAGCGACTCACCCGGATTGGTACCACCGCCTTACCTATTCCTGCCGCCATAACGTCACGACGTGTTCCGGTTCGGAGGGTAAGGTAACCGGTAAACTTACTTTTGCTCGAGGCCTAACATCCTGGCCTGAGGTTGGCAGCGCACCATTACCACCTTTGGTGTCTCTAGTTGGTGTGAATTTCTTACCATCAGGAAATCCGTCTGCTTGTTTGCCTTCCAATATCATAAAAAAAAAACCAGCGAATATTTCTTTTACGCCTCAAGTTTAACACGGTGAAGTGGTGTTTTTGTAGTAGCTACGACCACCTTACACCTTCGTCATCTTAATCGTTGCATTGTAACATAAGTAGGTAAGTATTTTCTATAAATCAAGTTAACTGTTTGGATTTTATTATATATAGTTCATTCGAACAAACAATTACATACAAGAAGTTCACCATATTGAACTTAAAGTGACGTCACTTTATTCCAAGCAAGCACTTTCATTTGATTTGCTATCTCTGTTAAAGTATTTTTTTAGGATTTCGGATATCGTCACTTAGTCGGATTAATATGTATGACTATACAAAATTATCTAAATACAAAACTTTAGCTTTACCTACCTATTGCTTGAACATATCTGCTTTAAAATTGAGTTGCAAATTTCACTCTAAAAAAGTACTTAATTAAAATAAATTGCGAGTTAATTATGAGCTTGCAAAATATTTAAAAAAAACATTCCAAAAACTTTGATACAGGAAGACAACTTAAAAATATGAGAATCAAATCAATTTGTATTCATGTTAAAAACCAATTACAAAAGATTATTAAATCCAGCCAAGTTTTGCAAAACTTTTGATATTGCTTACGGCTAGACTTTGCCTTGCCAAAATACTTTATCAACTAGCCTGCAAACTGCTACTCTCTAATTTATTATCTGTATTTCAACTACATATAACACCATCTTTGTTTTAAGCATGAATAATGATCACAATTTTTGGCGCCAACGAGAGAAAATATGGTCGCAGTACATATTCCTATAAAATTTTGTTGGTTTATATGTGAACAAGGAAAACCACCCTCGCGAGTTTTAACTAATGAGATATCGTGGTGCTTTCAAGAAACCTACGTCTGTAGAATTTTAATTAAACACGGAAACGTCTCGTGCGTCTTACATTTATTACTCGACTTTTTTTATTTCCTTTTTTGAAACAGCTTCAGTTTTCAAAGAACTATCCTACTTTAAAGTTTTTAATTACGCAGCTGTATGCATTTTGTGATTATTTTTCGTTGTGAGTAGGTATCTAAAAATATATCCCTTCAGACAAGAATCGGACGTTGAACCTTCTTGTTTCGTCCAATGTAATGTGTTCCTCCTATTTGTCAGACTCTTCTGTGTAGAATAGACCATCTTCGGCGAGAAAAGATTAAAATATAGGTCAGAACAAAGAAGATCACTAGTAATAGAATGCTGTGTAGTAGCCATCCCATTCCTCTCTCGTTACTTAATCCTACCCCAAAGTGACTTTGTCGTATTTCAATCTGGAGAGCAGGGTAGCCGTAATACGTGCGCAATAGTCTAAGGCCTAAGTAAGTAAGTATCTTCACGCCCATATCCACGAAAAGGTAGGCAGAGGCCACTTCACCCACAAATAGTCGAAGACACTAAGTCCCACAATGTGATAGGTGGCAAGCCTAACGAAAACAGGGCACACGTACAATCTCGAGCAACATTTTTTTTTAGAAAAAACACATTTTCTTTTTGTTGCCCGACCTGGGAATCGAACCCGGGACCTCATGAACTCAAATCTAACACCTGACAGACTACAGAGGCGACTCTCTCAGATAAAAAATATCAAAACTTGGGAGAACAAAATTAAGAAATAGATTTTAAAAGGGCGCTCTCCATTCGTTTTTTTGCTTCAATTCCCCGTATGTGTAGGTTAAATGAAAAAAATGTTTATTATTTTGCTTCATATAATCCATAAACAAAGCCTTTAAGTCACACACTTCCAAAATAGAAAATGTATACACTCTGATCCCGACTATCAATATAAAAGAGGCAAAAAATACAAAAATCTCGTCTGCATTAAGCTATAAAAAAATCCTGCAACGAAAATTGGTTTGAACTAGAACTAGTCGGCAGTTTTTGAGGTATACCTGGCTTATTTTCAAACCGCAAATACAACTTTGTCATTTATAAAAACACCATAGAAAGTTACCTTTTGCAGGTTACAAATTATATTAGTGATTTGGGCCACCTTGCCAAGTTTTACTTGCTATATCTCTCAATATATGTAGGTATATTCCTACTCTATGTTCTACGGAACCACTGCTTGTTGGGTGAGCCCAACTCACTTGGCCACTTTTTACTACAACAAATAAAAACGCAACATAAAATGTTACCTGCGTTTACTATTTCCGTAAGCAATCATAGGAAAGGAATCATAATAGGAACTCGATCGTTCTTCAGCGAGATGTAGCGAGTTTTATCATATTAGATGCTCTATCTAAGGCCAAAATGGAGCAGCTTGTTCGAAGCGTAAGTGAATATAAATTGTTATAAATTATAATTCTTTTTAGAACAATTTTATAGAATTAGTTCTTTTTTGTAAGTTAATTTGCCCTTTCTGGGGCCGGCTAAGACTTTTAGGCCATGCTGCCACGTCTTTTAATCAATAAATTCTTTTCAACAGTAACAAGTCATTATTCATAAGTAAAAAGTTAAAGTCATATAGAGCAAAGCGGTGGTCTCGTTATTCAAGCTGATTTAGTTAGATTTGGTGGCAACGAGGAAATGCACGATACTCTAATTTCTTTATAATATTTCACTTGTGCACTTAAGCTACACAAAACTGAAGGGATTGCTACCTAACTAACTAATTCGACTCATAATTTACACGAAGTTATTTATTCAATACTAGCAACTTATTCGAGTTTTAAGCACTGACACGATGAATTCAAGGGCAGTTCCAAATGTGGCTAAGGGGTTTATGACTGATGAGATGTCTAGCAAGCTCGATTGATGTTCCCCTTATAGGTTTGGAGTTTGCCCTGAATGAACCTCGACGAAGCGATCCACACCCCTGACTGGCAGATTGGCCCGGACTGGATTTGAACTGACACTGATGTATCTATCTAATAATTTCAGAAAAACAAGAAAATATATTACTAGCAATACAAGTTGTTCTTTTTTTTCAATATTGTTAAGCATACAAAGTTTCCAAAGTCTACACAACAGTAATTGAATATACATTTCGTAGAAAACAAGCGATTGTTCTATATTAATAATTGTCTGGGTTTCAGAAAAGCTTTCTTTACGTTTTCGGAAAAAAGGAGCAAAAAACGAACGTTGCTCCAACTGTTGTATCACATTGTTAGCGTCGAGCTTTTTTGTTACTGAAAACCTTGTAGAAATATTATTATTTCATATTTTATTTTTCACCGTGTTAGTCTCGGGCTTCTTTGAAGAATTTAAAGGATAACTGAATTCAGACCCGGGTCAAAAACTGTTTCAAGTCACAAACACCTGAAAATTGCATTTATTTTTTTCTTTTGTACTTAATTTTTTTTAATGAAATTGGAAGGCAAACAATCAGACAGATTTTCTAATGGTAAGAACTTCACGCCTAGTGACACCAAAAGTGGTAATAGTGTGTTGCTAAACTGAGGCCGGGATGTTAGGCTTCGAGCAAAAGTAAGTTTTCCAGCTACCTTACCCTCCAAATCGAGACACGTCAACGGCAAGCATTGATGTTATGGCGACAGGAATAGATAAGGCGGTGGCCTCGACCCAGACGAGTCGCTGCGAAAATCTACCGGCTAATCAAATGTCATCGTGTTATTGATGGTAAGCATACGCTCGCCTTTGATCAACTGCCTGGCACATGGACTTTTTTGAAAAAGCTTACTTAAAAAACAAAAACAAACAAGGCAGCGCAACTTTGAAAATCCTACTATTAAAGTATAATTACTTACTACTAAGATGTTACAGTTGTACCTACATCGGCGGCGATCCCTTTCCATTATGGCAACCGATTGCTAGTATGCCTCCTATCTTCTATAATATAAAAATGAATCGCTACATGTGTTGGTAAGCGCATAGCTTCCGTACGAGCAATACAAAAAGAACTAGCCAAATTGGCTAATTCTTTTGGTATTGTGTTAGTTGTTGCCAGGACAAGGTTCTTATGAAGAGATAAACCGAAAAAATTGCAGGGAAAATGGGAAAACAATTTTATTTTTTCCCATACAAACTGAAACAAAGTTCGCCAGGACAGCTAGTTTCATACAAAAATTTACTAGTTTTGCAATAGCTTACACGGAAAGATGGCACAACCTTGACTATTCTTTTCGTTATAAAGTCATAGTTTACTGTGCACCAAAGACTAAGTACTTAACTTATATATCAAGTAAAAATAATAGGTACCTAAAAACAAAATTATGCCTGTACAAAGGCGAAATTATTGCTGAATCAGGGATCTGAAATTTAATAAGAGCCTAATGCTAGAACTGTCAAAAGTGTCTGGCAAAATTCTTTTTGTAGTTACACAGTTAACATAAAGATCTCCGTTTGTAGAAAATATATTCCTATATAAAAATAAAACTAAAACTAAAATTCATGAAAGTTTAATTTAGTCTTACCTTTAAAGTGGTTCAAATGTGGCGAAAAGTTTTTTGAAGTCTTATATTTTTCGACGTAATTTGAAATGTTTTCTTCAAGAACATACACAGTTATCAAAAAAGTTATGCACGTTATTAATTAATTTATTTATATACATATACACATATTAACAGACCCGACAAATACACTATAACTAACTCAAACCTCTTCTTTTCTATATTGCAAGAATTTGTCGGAGGAAACTTCAGGTTTTACAAAATGACAAAGGTCTGCTTCTTCATGATTCTCAAGATCAGTGTTACCAACCCTACTGTTTTAACAGTAGATTTACTGTTTTTGACGTGACAACACTGTTTTCTGTTTTAGTACGATTTTCTACTGTTTTTTATGCCAGTGTTGTTATTAATACAAATCAAAGGCATTTTACATACAAAATCTGAAATAGACGAATGTTACGCATTTGATGCTACTGAAAATCATATGAAAAATTTTAATAAAAGGATGTACGATTTTAACAAAAACAATGAAACAGAAAATGTTCAGGATAGAGTAATACACAACAATGAACAATGTTTGTATTTTTGATCACCTATTTTTAATGAATAATATAAATTATGTTGTTTTTTTTCAAAAATGTACTTTATAAAAAAAAGTGTTAATTAAAGAAGTACTACTGGTAGTGCTTCAGTAGTTTCAATAACTTATACATCTATATAGGTAACTAATTATATGTCCAAATTGAAATGTTTTTGAGATATGTAGTAGATTTAATGTCTTGAAAATGTAATTTTACTGTTTTCTACTGTTTTTTTAAGATTGATCTATTGCTTTTCTATTCACTGGGGTTGGCAACACTGCTCAAGATATATATCAACAGGAATTTACTAGGTAGGTAGTAAAGTACTGTGTAGGTACAACTGCTCTGCCGTTTTGTACCACCGCTTTACCTATTCCTGCGATAATAGCGTCAATGTATTTCGTTGTGTATTACGTTGATGATGTAGTAGGTAAAATTGATAATGTCTATACAACTATTCAGAATCAAAAAATACTTACGCAAGTTTATTAAACTTGCCCAGGTAGTGATCTACTGCCTTACCTATTGCTGACGCCTTAATGATAGTATCATCTTCACATTACGCTTAGCCACACTTTTTAACCGGCTATAGGACAGCAACTCACCCATAACATCTATGCCGTCTTTAAGACCCAGTTGTCTCTTACCATCAGGGGAGCAGTGTTCGCTGTCTTATAAAAAACAAGCACCTTTCTCAAAACTACAGAGTATAAGTACCTACTACCTATGTGAAATTTAATTTTTTTTTATGTTATAGGAAGGCAAACAAGCCGGCGGATTTCCTGATGGTAAGAAATTCACGATGCCTAGAGACACCAAAGATGTTAATGATGCGTTGCCAACCTGAGGTCAAATTGTTAGGCCTCGAGCAAAAGTAAGTTTACCGGCTACCTTACCCTCCGGACCGGAACACGTCATGACGTTATGGCGGCAGCAATAGGTAAGGCGATGGTACCAATCCGGGCGAGTCTGTCCACTCTACCACCTAGTCAGATGTCACGGTGTTAGCGACGATAAGCCTATGCTCGCCTTTTACGAGCTGCCTGGCAAGAAAGGCAGATGGTCTATTCTGCAAAGGAGCCCGAACCACGGGGGGATTGAAATTGTGTCAACATCCCGGTATGTCGGTAGTGTAACAAATTGTATTCATCTTCAAACATTTACTTTATACGGGACGATAAACACGCTCCATGACGACACTAAAGGATTACGTACATTTGAACGGGGCGGTGCGTGTTGGTTGGGCCGTGTTACATCTCATCGCTGAGTTTCTTGTTACTCAGTACCAAAGAGTAGTGTAAAACACAAAAGTGGTAACTTTACTATAAAATCATAAAGAATGGTTACGCCTCCGGTTTTTGTCATACAAAACTATAGCGTTAAATGACATGAACCCTATTTTCACATTATTAACATCGTTTTAACTCTCCTCTTTGATTGTAGGCAGCATCGGGGAAAGCTCGAGGGGTGCCGCAAGGAAATCTGCCGCGGAAAAACCGCCGTGATGCGGCCCGTCGTAGTGTGCATTGCTTCATATGAAATGTCTATAAGCGATCTAGGAGGTTTATTGCGTTGCGATGCGCCCATCTCAACCCGTCCAAATGTGCGCTATCCTTAAATCAGCGAATAAACGAATTTACGGTTTAATATCACGCCTACGTTAATAACAAAATTCTGGAAAGGACGTCCTTTTTACTTACTCGGAATAGACCTTCGGTAAAACAGATAGGAACATAAACATATCAGGAATATTTTCTCTATTACGTTACTGACAGTTTTAAATTTATTAAATGACCAAAAATAGGAGACTGTGAACGAAAGTTCACACCTGTAAAATTGTTCATTTTAGTTATTTTTATAACAAATCCTGTCGTTTGGAATACTCCTACGTGGAAATTACATAAATACTTATTGCGCAATTCTTCTCTGGCGGAGTTTTACTGAAGAAAAACGATGAATGATTTTTATTTTTATGTCAAAGAGAGCAAAATTTGATGATAAGACATCAGCCTGCAGACACTATAAATGTTGAAAGTGCGTCGCCGTCCTATGGCCAAGGTATAAAGGGCAATTGTCCTAGTCTACCGGATACCCTACCCTCCGAACAAAAGCTGACATTTTCATTATGGCGGCAGGAGTAGGTGAGGTGGTGGATAGGTAGATAGTGCCCTACCCGGGCAATTTACTGCACAACACTCTACAATGTATGTATGTAGTTGGTAATGAGCCGTTTCTCCTTGTTCTTCTACACAATAGACTATTTAGAATACGTTTAAAATTCGAACGAAATTCAGTTTTTAACTTTTTTTAGTATATTATATCTTGTCAATTAACCTAATAGTTTAAAAAAAACAATCAGTCAAACAGAAAATCTACAAAAAATGATTCAGTATAAAGTTCTAGTAACTATCAAGTTTGAAGAAATTTTCTTATATATGGAGAAGGATACCAAATTGGCAATTTTCGCAACACTGAAAGTTGTATGAAGTTTAAGAACTCGTTAAAAGCATAAATTGCTGTTCAGTTTTTTTAAACATGATACTAAATTTATTACGTAGTTTATTTATAACAAATTGCAATATATCTTTGAAATCTATGACTTAAGTGGCAGCTAATAATGTCCAAAAAGGGCGTTTGACATACTGGTCTGGTCGAGAAGTGAGTTTCCTGCGAAAAATAGTTCTTGTAATCGTAAAAATATGGATGTTAGTAATTAGGATTCGGAAAAAAAATCTGAATAATTGGAATTTTGGAATAATCCCGCTCTAAAAAATTACAATTGTTATAAACAAAAAAAGAAGAGAAAAAAAAGGTGTCTCCGTTTTGTAGCTGTAACTCGAAAAGTATTAAAGATAATTGAAATTTTCCAAATTCCTAACAACCATATTTCTACGATTACAAGAACTATTTTTTGCAGGAAACTCACTTCTCGACCAGACTATGCGTAGCAACTCGCTTGTAGAAGTTTATTTTGCGTAAAAATACCGCGTTTCACGCGCATATCTACGCAGAGGTTTTTGGATTCCATGCCTGTTGACTCCAATACAGCGGTTGCGCTGTTGTTTGTATACCGTCGATGGAAACGTCTGTAACAAGGAGCAATATCTCGGTCTTATTTGATGGTTTTTTGAGTGAGTAAACTAGTACGACACAAATTCGCTTGATTAACTTACTAAACGTTTAGCTTTTTCAAAAATTAACTGTAATAGCTACTGAAAATTTAGCAATAAGCCGTTGTTACGGCTATAAGGTTCCAGCCGTAGGCCGTGAATTTTATTATTTTTGAGAAAGCATATTAGCATAGGCTTAGCATAGGTAGCACTTCCCAAGTAACTCTCGCGCGACGTGCGCGAAAAAAAAAAAAGTTAATGCAAAGCTTAATAAAAACGTAATAAAATCGGACGTTACGATTATTACTACATAACGTAGAAATATGTAGTCGTAACTTGTAGCCGGCATCAGCAGAAAATTGTTTGTATTGATATTCACTACTGCAGAAAGTACAGAATATGCTTTGTAAGAATTTAGGTCAACAGAGCAAGAGCGGGAAGTAGTTGAGAATGTAAAAAGTATAAACCGAATTCCAGTAATGGATCCGAGTTGTGAATAGGTCAAATATAAATACCTAATGGTGGTAGATACCTAATTTTCAGTTATTACTAGTTTTTTTCAACGGTGTCTAGTAATTTGTCACTCTGGACAAAATAGGTTTATAGACTAGCAGGAATTATAACAGATGTAAAATAAGCCTTTATTTTTACAATTAAAAAAAGATTTAAACAATAAAAGAAAATTAAATCTCTATTAACTATCTCTATTATTGACTATTGTATAGAGGATTAAAAAAAATATTACTTAAACATTATGTTTTTCTTTAATATATTTTTCATGGGTCGAAAGTACCCAAATTTAAGATTTTTCGA
Organism: Calephelis nemesis; assembly: GCA_002245505.1. Lineage (NCBI taxonomy): Eukaryota > Metazoa > Arthropoda > Insecta > Lepidoptera > Riodinidae > Calephelis > Calephelis nemesis. The sequence continues at coordinate 90,534 of NJDD01008672.1, forward strand.
ACTTTTAAAAATTCATATCTTTAAAAATATTAACTTTATCGTGAAAAAGTCGTAGCATATTTTTTATTGGTATTTATTATAACAATTCCTTGCAATTGTTTAAACAATTTCGGTTTAAACAATATGGCACCGGGTCGCGCCATGGCAACATGCATTTATCATTAGGAGGGCAATTTGAAGAGGATCGCATAAAAAAATGTGGTGGAATAGTTTTCGGTACTCATGCGCCGATTCCTCCTAGTCTATTAGATTAGTTTGTAAATGACTTTTTTATCGACTTATAATCTATACTTTGGAAAAATGTTCGGACTTATCTGACATACTTACCTAAAATGTTCCATCTCTGTTATTTTCGTTTCTTTGGAAAAGGAAAGCATGCCTACACTTAAAATAAGTAGTAGGTGCTCTGCAAAATGACCACCAATATGGACCTGATTAGACTATTTCACGGTAAATTTATATTCAGCCTCTAAATAGGTATATGACTAGATCTTCACAAATTATAAGACAGAAACCTAGTAGGTACGTACCTACTTTAGCAATGCCGAAGGACATTAAGACGCGGTATAATATTCTAATTTCGATTTGTTGAGGACAAATGTTTAGCTAGATTCGTAATAAGTCCCCTTAGATTTCATTTCTTAACATTCAAACTTAAAAATAATTTTGAAAATTGTTATTTTTTGAAAAAAGTATTGGATATTAATATTTATATGAAACCGCCTAAAGGTTGATCAAATGAAATTGGAAAGGTTTGCAAACTTAAGCGGAGCCTGTATGATTTGAAACAAGCACCGCGTCGTTGGAACTCGACCATAACCGGGCATATACAGAAACTTGGCTTCATACAATGTGAGAGTGATCCTTGTTTTTTTAAAAGAGGAAAAGGTAAGAATAAAATTATATTAGCTTTGTACGTGGATGATGGTTTGATAGCATCGACAAACAAAGAAGAAGCTAATAAGTTTTTTGAAGAGGGAAAGCAACGCTTCAAAATAACGACTAAATGTGGGTCTTACTTTCTTGGCATTGAAACAGAACAGCTAAAAGATGGAACAATAAAAATTAATCAGAAAAATTAAACAAAGCGATTATTAGAACGCTTTGGTATGCAGAATTGTAAAGCAGCTGTAACTCCCATGGTAAATGAAAGTAATTCTTTAAAAGAATACGACAAAGCTCGCAACTTCCCTTACCGTCAAGCTGTTGGTGCACTATCTTACCTAATGCATATGCAGTTGGAGTTGTGTCACGAAATCTTGAAAATCCAACTTTTGAAGACGTAACAAGAGTGAAGCGAATTTTACGCTATCTCAAGGGAACCATAAACTATGGAATTACATATAAGCCTTCCACTGCAATTCCTCGCTTACAATGTTTTAGGGACGCTGATTTTGGAGGTGATTTGACAACTGGACGCTATATGCTTGTATGCCAACGGCGCTATTGCATGGCAAAGCAAACGACAAACCTCGGTTGCCATATCCTCCACAGAAGCGGAAATAATAGCTGCTAGTGAAGCTACTCGCGAGATCATATGGCTGAATAGAATCATGCGATTCATGCATGGTGGTATGATAAAAACCCCACATCTTCATGTAGATAATCAATCAGCAATAAAATTAGCCTATGATCCACCATGTGAATCACATCAACGGACAAAACATAAAAAGATACGAAACTTCTTTATAAGGCAATGTATTTAAGAAAAGGCTTTGGATGTCATTAATATAAACCCAAAAGATCAGTTAGCTGATTTTCTAACAAAGCCTATTTTCAAGCCTCAAATGCAGAAATTGTGGCAGAGGTTTCGTAAGAACATACAGTTTCTAAAATTGTAGATGCCAAGAATATGATAATGGTGCCAATATGCGTGGTGAAAAAAGTGGTGTCCAAAAACGTAATCTTGAAATTAATCCATTTGCACAATTTTTGCCTTGTGAAACATGTGATGTTGATGGATATGAATTGTATGTAAAACTCTACATGTTCATCCGTGTTTATGAATTAAACGATGACATTATCTCGGTGCAGAAGTACTAATAGAAAAAAACAGAAGTCACTATCGTAATAGTTACTAAGAATTATTGCCGCCAAACCTGTTAACGCAATTTGTCTGCTGAAAGAAGTTTTTCGGTACTCAACATTAATTTTTCAAAAAATTAATGACTCAATATCAGCTTTCAGCCCTTGCTATTCTACGAGTATCATTAGAAAATAACGTAGCTCATTCCTTAGATTACTGTGATTTAATTAAATATTTTAGCATTGAAAAAAGCCGAAAACATCAATTTTAAAATGTATAGGTTTGTAAATTTTTTTGTAAACAAAAATTTTATTTATTTGTATAACTATAGCATTTTTCATTAAACATGACAAATACCTAAACCAGACCTACTATCGCATCGCATACTTTTAGACAGACAGGGTCAGGGCCTCGCAAAGACCTGCCGCCAGGAGCCTCGCAATGGGTAAGGCCGCCTCTGCCTCTGGCTACCTCTTCCGGATATGGGCGTGAAGATACTTTTTTTTAACTTTCATCCCCTTTTATAAGGTCTTTGGGTTTGATTTTTGGAAAATAAATATCCTTTGTTTGAAACTGGATATTTAGCTACATGTATATAAAATTTCGTCATAATCGGTTTAGTAACAGATCAACATTCAGACTTTCGCACTTAAAATTTTAGCATAGATATATTCTGCCACAAGTTTTACTTTAGTAACTGTCTTGTGCCTCTGCCTACCTCTTCGGGGATATGGGCTTGACGATACTTTTTTAAACATTCAAATATTTACCTATATTAAGTATATTATCTATATATTGCTTAAATGTACGTTTTGAATTTACGCAGTCTGCATATTTTTATTATTCTTTCATCTCAATGAAAACACATAACCCATATTATAGAAATAACTTAGATCAGAACGAGATTGCACTACGTATTACAACTAATGGTAGCAGCTGCTACTAAAGGATATTAATATGAAATTATGTTTCTTCATTGAACCGAGTTCCTTACGGCAGGCTTGGAGAAGAAAGGAGAAAGGGATTTTGCTGCGCGGCCGAAATGTAAAAATGATATAGTAAAAACCGTAAGATAAAGTGGGTGGTATAAAACCGTGAAATGAGACGTGCGCAAGCGCGACTGTTGCTAAGCGACCAAACTGAACAAAATGTGATAGTAAAAACCGTAAGAAAAATCGTGTATTCCACACGCTTTTTCTTAAACCGTTAAATGAGTCGTGCGCAGGCGCTACAGTCGTATACACGAGTGTGTAGTGTATAATACCTTCCTCTTTCTCCCTCACTCCCCCCGCCACTGCATAGTATATACTCGTTAGTAATTAATTGTGTCGATTCTACATTAGCCGAAGGAACTTCGTTTCTACCTGTTGTCTCACGACACCAAATTATATTTTTATTCCTGTTAATGCAAATCGTTTAGAAAGGTTTGAGACTGTGTTAATAGGAGAATTGCCAAGTTTGCCGAATCATGATTATCCAAATCTTTTACATGAATGGTTATTTACTTTAATAGAAACGTCATAAGACTTTTACACCTAAAAAGATTTCAGTAGGTATATCTTAATCGTTATTTTAAAATAACGGCTATATGAGTTGTAATATGAAAGAACTTTTAATCAAGCTTAACATTGAAAGAATATGTCAAAAAACATTTATTTTTTTAAAAGGTTTGTAGCATTTCGAAATCCAGGTACCTACTTAAAAATATATAATTTTAACAATCAACAAGTAAAATTAAAGCCACTTGGAAAATTATTACTAACTTAATTGTGAAAATGTGAGAAACAGAATTTTCAAAACTTCATCATGTCGGTTTTTCAATCCGATTAAACGATTCATTTACAATCATCATTTTTTCCTAACGCGCCAAAAGAAGTATAACTTCAAAAACATAATATGTGAATCAAATACCTAATATTTACAATTCCGATCACGTAACACTACTTGGAAGCTCAATAATAGATAGGTAGGTAAATTTAATCAAATTATCGATTCGCAGTATTCCTTTCGGAGCTTCAACATTACTGACAGACTACGAGTGGTACGATCTCCCGTTTATAGCTTTTCAGGGTTCCGTAGACCGTAACCAAATGGCGTCCAAACAAGAATCCATAATATAGATTCGACAATCGACATATGCGTTTGTCCGTCGGTATTAAGAGGAACTGAAATGTAGATATTCTGTGAACCGCTTTACAATTGTTATTTACTTCCAACATTAAAAACAAAATAACTAAGCGCTCTTTATATATGAAACTGTAACAAAAGGTAAAGGTGATTAAGGTGACCTTACATTTAAATGTTTCTCTACGAGGGTCAAACTGAAAGTTCTTAGAAAATCAAAAACTAAGCATTCTAGCAAGTTATTAGTTTTATTATAACTTTTCAAAATAGCGTCCATTTACATCAATAC
>NJDD01008674.1:11465-57486 GCA_002245505.1 Calephelis nemesis
TTTCTATCATCTAGGCGTCAATGTCAACGTTATATGCAATATATATTTGTCAAAATTGTTAGAATAATTTTAAATAAGTTAGAATAATTTAATAAAATTGAAATTCATAGTAGTCAAGCAAATATACACGATTAACAATTTTAATTAATGTATTTTTAAATACATTAAAGGTCATATATCCAAAACCGTGTTTTTTTGAGGAACTGACCTTTTTTTGAGGAAAAGGGCTTCTAGAGGGATTTTTATGATTATTTACATGAAAAGTTTGCTACAAAATTTCAAAATAATAAAAAGTTTGTTTTAATAAAAATTTGACAAATTTAAACAAAAATAGATAACACTTTTAATCTATTCTAATAACTAAGTTCCTAACTTAAGTAATGTATAAGTATGATTTTAAGTTGTCACATATTCTATAAAAAAAGGCGTCTGACTTTAAAAATCACTAGTATCCCTACGCGTCGTTGAAGAACTCTTCAGTTTGTAAATGAGACTTGTTACCAATAGAGATTCATCAATTTCGATAGGTATAAAAAGTTTAGATACAAAAATAACGTCTATAGAAATCTTATTTATGACTTATACGATTCATCACAAACTTTCCGACGGCGAGAGTGAGGATCAATCTTTAAACAACTTCCAACAAGTAAACCATTAACATTATGCATTACACTCTCTCTTGCAGATAACATTTCAACATTAAAACTGAAAATGTTATATCTTTAGAGCAGTAAAACTGCAAAACACTACAATTTATTACCATGATATCTAGGTATAATACTTTTCAAATTATTCGCTTCGGCTTTACATTTTTTCTCCTTTTACACTTAATACTTTGATTTTTAAATTGGTTGCCTTAATATAAATTTAAGCGAATTGATTAATTATGTAAATACAACTATATATAGTTATCTTTAAAATACATTCGGATTTCCGAAGCTTGATGAATATGCCGAAGCGCGAATAAATAGTATTACTATACTACTACTAGTTACTACACTAGTTACTATACTAGTTACTATACTAGTTTCTTGATTAAATTTGTTTTAGAATAGATAACTAAATAATATACATCATCATCATATTCATCAGCATCCGGAGACGTTCACTGCTGGACATAGGCCTGCACCAAAGAGCGCCACGAGTCACGTTCGCCAGCCGCTTCTATCTAGCGACGAAAATAAGTCATACATTCTTCGCACCAAAGCTTATTTGACGATAATATTAGTGCTGATTAATACACGCTCCATGGCCTTTGACCTTCGTGATTCTATTTTGAAGCAAAATTAGGCTGTGTGTGTGTGTGTTGTGAAAGATGATAAGTATTAAAGATGGCTTTATGAAAAATTTTATGAGTTCCACCTTTACAACGGTTTTTGTGTAACAATATCATGGGATAATATTTATTTTATCCTTTCCTTACTAAATCCAACTAACTTCGACATTTATTTCTGTATTTAGTAGGGAGTTAAGGAAATGATGACAGCAAAACATCGGCAGTCAAGTTTTGGTGCAGATTAAGATACAATGGCTATTTTTTTGTTGACTTTGAAAAAAGTAAGAGGTTCTTCGGCTACTATATTTTCATTTTTTTAGTTCAAATTTTTTAACAATAAAATAACGTTTCCAGATGGTATTTTCCGAATAACTGAAAAAGTAAGTATATTTTAAAAAGATGTTGTTGATGCCGAAATATATTGAAAACCTTATAAAAAAAAAACCTTTAAATAGTAAAAATGGTGTTAAGTAAAGTTGGAGCTTAATACAATATGGTTCGTATTTGTCGAAAACGAAATTAAAAGTTTCGATATATAAAAGTAAGCATTTTTCTGAATAAGCCTTTTAAAACAAATTTGAATTGTATAAGATATATATAAAACCTTTATCCTGTATTTCATGAAAGTAGCTAGCATAAAAAAATAAGATAGTAATTATGAAAACTATCTGAATACCATTTTTTATACGACAATAAAATATGAGAAAGTCACTCCTTAAATATCACCTCAATAGGAAACTTCTTAATAAAGGCTCACCTTTTTTATAGTGAGCTCTTTAAAGCAGCAAAATTTCTAGAAAATCTTTCAGGGTGTAAATTTAAAGGTGTTTTTCTCATCTCTTACTGTCGAATAAAAATAGAGACCAAAACTTTTAATCACAAATCTCTTAGTTGTTTATGCTAACAACTTCTACGAAATACAAAAATAAGAAATTTTATAACTTCTTCAAAAGAAAGAAAAATGCGTACTGTTTGCGTTATTTTTCATCAAAACTTTCGATTTTGGTTTTTACGAAATAAAATCCAGCTATCATTAAGCTACAACTTTGTATGAGGTCTTTAGCAACCACATATTTTTTTTATGCTATATTTGGGTCATAAATTTTTTTTAATGTGATGAATATGACCAAAATATAGTTTTTGTGTTAGTTGCGAAAAACCTTACGGCATCATTTTTTTAGTCAAAAATTTGAAGACTTCACTATCGGATAAATTGAATTTCGGAGAAACTTCATACAATAAAAGTTCTTTCAAATTTGTTGATCTAACCAATGCCGTACTTTGCCATAGTCAAAATCCACCTCCAGGAAGAGGTGGCATTAACCTCTTAAGTAAAAGCAGCCAACTTTGTAAAAGAGCAACCTCTGCAGAATCCAAATTCAAATTTTTAATGAAAACTCGTTCTGCGCTATAGCGGAAGTTCCTGTCTACTTACTGGACTGAATAAACCTGTAGAAGAGTAAATTATGTAAATTAAGGATATTGAAAAAAGTGCAGACGTGAAAGAGGCGAAACAAAAAACATTTTTGACATACTTAGAATTTGTGTCTGTCTACCTGTCTGTCTCTCTGTGTCTTAAACTGAACTTACTGAACCTAAAAGGTTTAAGGCTACTTTTTATCCGGATTAATTTAAGTTTAACCGTTTTTAGATATTCTGAGTTTAGAGTTTTGTATTTTACAAATTACAGACATTTCAACATTCAGTTTAAAGTGACCAAGTAACTTGAAATCCGGAACCTAAAGAAACGTTTATATGTACAGAAGTCAAACCAAGATAAAATAGTAGGATAGGCAGAGAGTATTAAATGCCAAGTGAATGAAGTCGACTAATCTATCCCTATAATACATTTATTAACAAAATCTCAAAATGTACAAAAGTACAGGAATTCGACGTTTCAAGTTTTTTTTTAAGTCTTAACATAGTATGCACATTTATATTTACTTTTTCAAAGTTTGGTTGATTTTTTCACGGATCTGCTTCGTCTGAACGTAGCTACACTATTCACTTCTTTATCGTAAACAAGTATTTTAATGTCTCCCTATAAACATAAGTCTAACAGAGCTATAGCCGGACACGGCGGCCAAGATACGCCTGGATTACTAAGACCAATCCACTGATTATTGTTTAACACTTCACGTAAGTAATTGCGTATTTAATAATACTTCTGCCAACTGTGCAAAGAACAATATGCACCATTGTACTATTAGTGATAGTAGTATACGTCTTATAATATGTACTGGTGTGCTTGTAAAAAGTTTGTGACAGACTGACATACTGATTTCGACTGATTCCACGTGCGAGTATTGGACCGTCATTACGCTAATGAAATGAAAGTAATCACTGGTCGTACTTTCGGATGTTTAATTAAGAATAAATAATCCTATCAAATATATTTCATGTAAAATTTTTAATAAATGAGTTTATATATATTCGTTAAAGTTTTGTTAACATATTAAAGCAATACTGGATGACAGAATGCTAGAAACTTGCAAATGTTTATTGTTAGCTAGCGTAGTCTGAGTCCGTGGCGCAATAGGTAATAGATCCACTTATTTAAGTTCAAGTTAAGAATCACTAATAAAATGTAATGAAATTTTTGGCAAATACAATTCATCAGCCTTTATTTCAATACAAAAACCTTTAGTATTGATTACTTTAACAAAAATAAAGATCAATATATTGACTAAATGTGAATGAATACTTCTAGTAGCAATCAAAAAGGCACAAAACTTATATTGTTAAATACAATATCACAAATATTTGCACAATCATATCACAATATCCAGAATTTCCTAGGAAAACAATCGGAAATACAACAACTTACTCAGATCGAGTCTCTAGAACCAACTGTGGTAGTGGCGTTATTAAGTAGTCTTATTGCAATAATTACTCTCATAATTTTGGAAATAGTAGAAATAAAAGTTCAAGGTTATATTCGAAGATCAAAGCCTTAACTAAGGAATGGAATATACATTTGCATATTCCATCCGAATCAGTGTTATTTCCCATTTTGACGAATTCAAACGACGCCACCGGTATATTATCAGTCAACCCGAATTCTGTAACAAAAATTTATCTAATAACTTTTTCTTGATTGCCTTCTTGTAAGTCGAATGTTCATTATTTTTAGGAGTTTGTTTTTTTCTTTTACCGATTATTGGGTTGAGTTGTTGTTCTGTGTTTTGATAACTTTGATATAAAAGTGCCACCGTTCTGTAGTTTTCACACTCTTTTGTAGATCCTTTTTGATGCAAAGGAATTACCTCCATCTTCTAGATCTCACGACACTAGTCACATTCTCACCTATATGTTTCAGTTCTTCGCCATAAATTTTGTCTCTACCGACTGATTTGCTGTTTTTTAGCTTTTTGATGGCGAGGTTTATCTCTGACTACAAGATCTCCGGCTCCAAGCTGGCTATTGATGCCGGGCGAGCACTTGGAACTGTGTTAATGTCACCCCACCATACAGACTCTCGCAGTAAGACCTCTATCGCTCTGTGACCTTGTCAATCTCCGTCACTAGACTACCACTTTTATTTTATATAAGTGTATATTCATCATATATATTCATTATTATCCAGGTTTTCGGTTTGAGTTCTCCAGTAATAATTCTCACTTTTTGAAACAGATCTCCTTTGTGAAGATTTCGGGAGTGGACTTTACTGTCCTGACATATTGAACTTAAATGTGCATTCTTATCACGTTGGCATAGTCTTTTGATGTCAGTCGAAAGGGACTGATATCCAGTGCCGTTCTTTTAGTGCATTAATTATAGATGGTTCATTATTTATGATTTGGTTTTTCCTCACACCGCCAAGTAACTGTGACTCTTGGTTTAATACTCCAAGCTGTCACTGTTTCTCTCTACTCTCTCTCGATTCCATTTTGGAATCGATTATTTAAATATATATATTTTTTTATGTTATGTCATTGGAAGGCAAACAAGCAGACGGATTTCCTGAAGGTAAGAAATTCCCGCCGCCTAGAAATACCAAAGGTGGTAATGGTGCGTTGCCAACCAGAGGCCGGGATGTTAGGCCTTGAGCAAAAGTAAGTTTACCGGCTACCTCACCCTCCGAACCGGAACACGTCATGACGTTATGGCGGCAGGAATAGGTGAGGCGGTGGTACCAATCCGGGTGAGTCGCTGCGAAACTCTACCACCTAGTAATACAACATATTTTATGTTGGCTGGTGATATCCTTTTTTACAGGATATTATCACACAACCAGGTCAAAGGTTTCCGTGCGCATCAGCGAAGAACATCATTTTCAGCTATTCAAATGTGACATTGTGAAGGTATTATTGCTTACCTTAGGCAGATAAGTTTTGCGTAAGTCAAAACTTACATTAAATACCCACATAACAGTAGCAAGCTCTAAAGCGATGACAGGTTTGAATAGGTATTGCTAGTTAAGATATCATTCTTGTTTCATATTTCATTTTCGTACATTTATTTCTAGGTTATGAATGTCAGTTAGAAAATATGTCAACACTTGCGTTTTCATACTTTAATAAAATTACCTTACCTTAGGCAGATAAGTTTTGCGTAAGTCAAAACTTACATTAAATACCCACATAACAGTAGCAAGCTCTAAAGCGATGACAGGTTTGAATAGGTATTGCTAGTTAAGATATCATTCTTGTTTCATATTTCATTTTCGTACATTTATTTCTAGGTTATGAATGTCAGTTAGAAAATATGTCAACACTTGCGTTTTCATACTTTAATAAAATTATAAGTATTCATTAACCTCGCATTAATTAGAAAAAGAGTGAAAATTAACATATAATATTTTCCTTTCATTGTAGACTAAACATTAATCAGTTTTGTCACGTCCTAGTTATTTAAGACCTGTTCGAGAGCAATTAACTTCCACTTAATATTTAAAGCTTTATTTTGCAGACTAATGGTTTCAAGAAGAATATAATAAAAAGAGACGCTGTAAATGATTATGGTTATTATCCCTAACAGAAGAAAATCTTTAACGAAAGAGCAACGTATAATTCGCCAACTTGAAATTTAAGAAGAGGAGGTTGTCTATAAAAACCGTGGTTTTAATATGGGACTATGTTATGTATGTTAATGTATGTCACTACCACGGTGATATCCTACTAGGTGATAGAATTTCGCAGCGACTCGCCCGGATTGGTACCACTGCCTTATTTATTCCTGCCGTCATAACGTTCAATGCTTGCCATTAACATGTTCCGGTTCGGAGCCGGTAAACTTACTTTTGTCGAGGCCTAACATCCTGGCCGCAGGCTGACAACGCACAATTACCACTTTTGGTGTCACTAGGCGGCGTGAACTCCTTACCATCAGGATATCCGTCTGCTTGTTTGCCTTTCATTATCACAATATAGGTATTAATTTATATATATTTAAATGTTTGCAGATTAGGTTGCTATATATTAGGCTATAAATACAAAAGGACTACTTCAACCTGATTGAAATTAACTATTTATATGTGAGTGTTCGATTCAAAATCAAGTCTTGGGTCAAATATACTGTAATGTATGTGGAAAAAATGTGCAAAATGTTGCAGGTAAACTGTAGGAACGTCCACAGTGAAACCGACAGCTTCTGTGGGAAAACTTTTTAAAATGGTTTGTAATAGTTTCTCCATACATAAGTAAATACGGTATATGTACTGTAGTACATCTCTTTATGATTACTTTTGTAGTTTTGACACCATTTGTATTTTAACATGTATACTGCATGCATATACATATTACTACACGAATGTAAATTTTTAAATACTAAACAAAGTTATTTTTTAAAAATGGCGTTTGCTTGACAGAGATATATCCGAAATAGGCTTATTAGCTCAAAAAAAACTCCACATCCAAATTTTCCACCCACAGGCCACTCGCTTTTGTGCGTTGCAAGAACTGTGCTAGCTGTAGTAGTATTAGTAGTAGAAGTATTTTAAAATATCTTTAGAAGTATCAGATTACTGAATCTGGCAAAGATAAACTTTCTACATTAACTAGTTTAATTATCACTCCCTTACAAAAACAAACTTTTGTAATAAAAGAGAGTTGTTTCTTCACAATTTCTCTTAAATTTTGTAGGGAGGTAAGTGTTCCAATTTATTTATGAAATGCAAAATTGCAAACGTTTTATTAAAATCGTTTTGATTGAGCTTTATCTGTTTAAAGCTGTAAATTCAATTAAAATTTAATTAATTTTGATAACTTGAGAGTTTGGTCAGTTGAAATTTTGTAAAAGATATATTTTAACAATAATTACACATATTATAACAAAATTCTTGGAGAGTGAAATCTGTACATTGAATGAATTAAAAACAATAGGTGCACCAACTAGAAAGTGTCAGTCTAACATATTTTTAGCATCTTCATAGTTTGCTTGTCTGCATAAATGCATGTCTGAATCCGCCAATACACGCTAAATCTACTGAACCTGAAATGAAAAAACTGGATTGACACTAGTCAGTAGTACCTACTAAGGTACGTGACGTTCTGAGGTAGATTATAGATTTTATATCCCGCTTGCTAAATAGATTCCCGTGGGAAAGGGTTGGCTTCAATTCTTAAACGCGTTTTAGTCATTCCATACATTGTTTCATATTTTTTCCCAAGTTTTGAACTTTTCAAATTACAGATAAAATTACTTAGTATAAATTGCCAAAATAACTTGAAATTCAAAATTTTGAGCAACAATTAAACGTGCTGGTCCTCTTATATTTACATTTATATCTTCACACCAAGTCAACCAGCAGAGTAGGCAGAGAGTATTGAGTTCCAAGTGAGAGTTTCCCCCGTATTGGTCCGGGCTCCTTTGGAGAATAGACCATCTGCCTTCCTGCCAAGCAGCTCGTTAAAGGCGAGCATAAGCTTAACATCACTAGCACCGACTCACCCGGACTGGTACCACCGCCTTACCTATTCCTGCTGCCGCAAAGTCATGACGTGTTCGGAGGGTATGAAAGCCGATAAACTTACTTTTGCTTGAGGACTAACATCCCGGTCTCAGGTTGGCAACGCACTATTACCACTTTTGGTGTCTGTAGGCGGCGGGAATTTCTCACCATCAAGAAATTCATCTGCTTGTTTTCCTTTCAACATCATACAAAAAAAAGAGAAAAACAAAGTTCGCCGGGTCAGCTAGTTCAAAATATATAAAATACTTTTGCAGTTTTATACTGTTAGTAGTCTACAACTGAGTCACACAGACTGGTGTTTTCTACCGACAAAATTACCGTCATATTCTGGTATGGAAAGTAACGTAGGCGGTATATTTATACAATTAGCCTAACATCCCGACTACAGGAAAACGAAGCACCTATAACATCTATGTTATCTATATGCCACGGATGTCTCTTGCCATCAAGAGAACCGCTTGCGTGTTTGCTGACCTTTCACATAAAAAAACAGACAATGCACTTCTAGACTTTGTATTATTTTTTATTTACTCCTTTTATACACTCAAATCACAATATTTTTTTAAGATCTTATTTTCATTGGCGTTCTTAACTCCACGAGAGTTTTCTCTTATGGAGATAAGAACGCCAGTCCCTCTAATAAAATGTTAAGATAAAATTTAATATAAACATGGTCTTACTTTACGATATCATGTTAAACACTAATATAACATGAATCTGCATCCAGAGGCTATTATTAAATTCAAACTTTACCGACACAAGTTTGGAAGTTCTGATGTTATCGTTAAATCGCTTGTTTGGCGATCTCGTACTTAACTTGTGCAACTAGATTACAACTTAATAAAGCTATCTGGAATCTGGACACTGAACTATTGTCTGAGTTAAGTTGCTGTTAAAGTAAGTATAAAGCTTAATCTACTGTAAGATTCAGTATCTTCATTGTGTTTTAAATCTACTATTCAGTGTCTTTAAATATTTTAAAAGTAGTGTCTATTAATGCTGTTTTACAGAATAGGTTAAACTTAGGTAGGTATCGATTTTTCTCATAAGCAACTATATCTATTTGTCGAATATAAATAAACTTTTGTCGAATTTCGAATCCTTTACAATTTTATATAAATTTTGAAGAAAGAAAAATTCCCCCCAGAAAAAATTTGAACCTGTAACTTTTCGTCCCAAGCCGACGAATGCTCTAACCGTTTGAGCTACTGAGGATTTTTAAGTTAATTACTATTTTTTAAGCTAACGTGTGATATTTTCCGATTAAACGTTCTTAGAATAAACAATTTGCAAACTATATCATCTGGTACTTTTGAACGTTATTCTTAAAAGAAATCCAATTTTTTTGGTTGAAAAATGGAGAAAAACTGTAAAGTAGATCCCACGATAATAACGCAGTGACTATGAAAAAGGTAATACGACTGTCAAAGTTAGTCCCAAAGTTTCATTCTCTCTATCATCTTTATCCTCAAAAGGTATTAGGACAGTATGGCTCCCAAAAGGGAGGCTTTTATTGAATATTAATGCTCGAAGATTTACGACTTTACAAACTTACACAGATGAAGTATTGTTTTACGAAGTTTTATTGATCGCCTTTGTGGTCTAGCGGTTCAGTTGTTGGACTTGACTGCATAAGGTCTCGGGTTCGAATCCCGGGTCGAGCAACAAAAAGAAAACTGGGTTTTCCAATCTATATATATAAAAGAAAGTGGTGTTAGTTACACCACTTATAACTCAAGAACTGCCGAACGGATTTAGTTGAAAACTGGTGGGGAGGTAGCTTAGAACTGGGAGAAGGACATAGGATACTTTTTATCCTGTTCAATTTTGGGGAAACTGGGAAAAACAACAGTTTAATTTTTCGCATACAAACTGAACGGGCGGAACGAAGTTCGCGGGAACAGCTAGTTTTCTAATAAAAAAATGTTGCTCGGGACTGGATATGTGCACGGTTGACGATAAGCTTGTGCCACCTATCACATTGTGGGACTTAGTGTCTTCGGCTAATCGTGGGTGCTCTAGTTTTGCTTCTGACTACATATTCGGGGATATGGGCCAGAAGATACTTTTTTTTATTAAAGTTCAATAACGCTTTGCCTTGCATGTAATCCATTTGTACCTATTATTAAATAAAAGAAATTTAATACAAGAAATACTACATACACATATATCTCGGCCAAAAGACAGGGACTTCTATACCATCTATGGTGTACGTAGGCAACGGTTGGTTTATTACCATTCGGGTAGCTTATCCCATTAAAAACACTAACCCTCCAGATCGGCGTTTTGCTATAAAACGCTATATATATAGGTATTTGCAAAAACTGTAGTAAAATGAACTTATTTGGCTTCCACGTTATTGCATTAGTCATAATTACCAACAATTTTTGCTCGGATTCGACGAACTAAAACAGAAAATATCACGTTATCTGTTAAAAAAGGAATTACTTTCTTAATTAAAGTTTTTAGCAATTTCTACATTAAACTGTACATTAACTGAGACTGAAACTTAAATTTTGCCAACTGTTCTTGGAGTACAGACTTAGAACACAATACAGTTTCTCGCTACCTCTAGCGTAAGTATCTTAATTATCGAAAAGTTACAAAGTCGAAACATACGTTCGTAAATTTGTTCTATAATTACAAAATTGATATTTCGGTGTACCTACATTTATTATATGTATCTTCACGCCCAAATCCCCAAAGAGGTAGGCAGAGGCACAACCAGGCACCCACAACTAGCCGAAGACACTAAGTCCCACAATGTGATAGGTGGCAAGCCTATTGCCAGCCGGGCACATATCCAATCCCAACGTTTTTTTTATTAGAAAACTGGAAAAACCCAAGTTTTCTTTTTGTTGCCCGACCCAGAATTCGAACCCGAGACCTTAGGCAGTCAAATCCAACAACTGACTCGCTAGACCACATAGGTGATAATTATTACCGTACCGTCACAAAAAATATATCTTATATATGAAATTCCCGTGTCACAATGTTCGTTCACGCACTCCTCCGAAACGGCTTGACCGATTCTCATGAAATTTTGTGAGCATATTGAGTAAGTCTGAGAATCGGCCAACATCATTTTTCACACCCCTAAGTGTTAAGGGTGACTCATCGAAATTTTTTTGTAGCAGAACAACGTCTGCCGGGTCAGCTAGTCATTTATAATTTTCTTTTTTTGTTGAATCAGTAACTCATCAATCTTTAAACGTTCATATTTCTATTTTAATAGTTCATTAGTATACACTAAAATCGTTGGTTTAATATTTGATATGGGAAATGTGTAGATATCGTTTCATGTATCCTTTTGAATTCAATACGAAAAGTTTTAGTGTTCATACTAAAAGTACAAATAGGTCGTTCAAAAGTTAAGCAATATATTTGTTGACTTGACCTATAGTTTGTTGCCGAGAACAACTCATATACAACGTGTAGTATATGTATTACAATAAATTATTATTACATAACTAATATTTAATTATGCGCTTAAGCTTTACACTTTTTACTCTTATTACTCTTAGAACTTTTATTTTTTAATTGACTGACCTAATCTAAATTTAAGCGAAATGTTTAATTATGTGTCATAACAACTCTATATAGGTATCTTTAAAATACATTCGGGTTTCCGAAGCTTGACGAATATAGCCGAAGCGCATAATTTAAATACTACTACTGTTCATGTAGCTATTTGATTTATCGTATTATGTCTATGTATAAGACCTCAATAAAATATAATGACATAAATTATTTAGTCTGTTAGTAATGTGAAAATGTCAGATTATATATAAGTATTTTATTAAAATAACTAGTTTTTATTTTTCGTAATAGAAAAATTAGAAGTGTAATCCTTTGCTTGTCACTTTATTATTACTACATTGTCACTGAAATGGTTAAAAAAATTAGTTCCATAATATTTTTGGAAACATCATTTTTTCCATTATTTAAAATTTAGTAAAAGCTAATTTCTTTTACAAATCCTGTCTTTAATTAATAGCTACCGGCTATAAAAAATGCAAACACTTTTTTAATAATGTTGGATACAATAGTGAGTTTGAGTATACTGGGAATTTGGCAAACACAATAAAACCAATATTACCATACCAGTAATATGATTTAGTTAGCTCCGTGTTGGTGCGGGCTCCTTTGTAGAATAGACCATCTGCCTTCCTTGTCAGGCAGCTCGTAAAAGGCGAGCATAGACTTACCATCACTAACACCGTGACATCCGACTATGATTGGCAACGCACCATTACCACCTTTGGTGTCTCTAGGCGGCGTGAATTTTTTACCAACAGGAAATTCGTCAGCTTGTTTGCCGTCCTATAACATAAAAAAAAGATTATTTCTTGCAATTTTCCAATATGCATGTATAAAAATATAAATATTTTTTCTCATTACCATTGTTCATGAAAAATAAAACCATATTTGAAAAAGTTGTAGAACAAGAGTACATTGTTCCGTTGTCAGGTATTCAACGGTTAGGCGCCGTTGATGTTTTAATATAATATCCACACATTTCTTTTGTTCTATTTAAATAGAAACTTTATTAAAATAAACTGTAGATGGATTGTCCACCAGTTGGTCTAAATATTTCAATTTTAAAGTATATAAAGTTGTTTTCTAATATATTGCTAAAGTACAAGCATTATACGTTAAAATTTATTTCAGTTTGTTTAAGTTACAAAAATCATATTTCATGTGTAGATTATATTGCTTTTTGTACATATAAAAATGTATAGTAGTACAATTTAAATTATGCGCTTGGGCTATATTTGTCAAGCTTCGGAAATCCGAATGTATTATAAATATATCTATATAGAGTTGTTATTACATAATTAATCATTTCGCTTAATGTAATTAGATTAGGTCACCCAATTTTAAAATAAAAGTATAAAGTGTAAAGAGGAAGAAGTGTAAAGTCGAAGCGCATACTTTAAATGGTTGTACCATACCTTTGATTTTTTTTTAATCGGATTAAACGATATTGTAGTCTGCACTTTTTGAAATTGTTAGCATTTTAAAAACCGCAAATGTGACTTTGTCATTATAAAAAATATTACAAAAACTAAGTGGGAAGTTTTGTATATATGCAATTGCTATTACAGAACCCTCCAAGGGAGAGTCCGACACGCACTAACCCACTTTATTAGCCGAATTATGCCGAAGCGCATAATTTAAATAGTAGGACTATACTTCTCTTGATATGTGCAATAGGTCTTAGTAGTTAGGTGATATACTTTGTTGCACGGAGAGTGGGAAACAACTTTCCAACGACGCGACTGCGGTATATTTGCGGCGGCGATAGTTCTACGTAATAGCGTTTTAAGCCGGTAGCGGCCAAGCAGTATTCGACGCTTAAGCTATCAACGTAAGACACGTTCAAAATCCCACATAGCGATGTTACAATTTCCTAGTTTGGTGTCATAATAAATGTTCATCTTTATGCGATTTTTGATGTGAAAACTTCTTAAGTGGCGTTGTGCACTTTTTTGGAATGGGAATAAGAAGGTTTTTTTTTTGAAAAAAAACTTATAATAAGAAGGTTTTTTTTAAAAAAACCTTAATAAGGTTTTTTTTAAAACGCGATTTTTGAAGCGCAAATTTTTAAGTGGCGTTGTGCACTTTTTTGGAATGGGTAAAACTTTCTTAACTCGCGTCAGGTCGGTTTTAATTGTTTAGTTAAACCTGACTCCAGGACGATCACTTTACTATAGTAAGGGCCACTTGCACATTCCCGGGTTACATTTGACACTGAGTTAAACTGTCAAATATAAGGTGATTTAACCCGAGTTAGACGTTAACTCAATGTTAAAGACTTAAACCAGGAACGTGCAAGTGGCCCTAAAAGTATTATAATTATTACTGACTAACTCTTACTTAATATTGGCTTGTGGGCTGGTGGGATAAAAAAAGTATTTAAGTATGTCAAGCTCTGCGTGTTCTAATTAAATTATTATAAATTTTAGTAACTAACTGTTTTTTTTTTCAATTCATTTAACTTTCCTCGCTTCCTTGCAATTATTAGTTACAAAAGGCGCTGTATTTTTTTTCGTATTATGAACTATTCGTCGAGTTTATAATTGACAATGGTTGCAATGTATTGAGCAGGCGAATACATAAAAGTAGATTTTTTCGCTAAAATGTTTGAAATAACACGAATATTCCAATTTCAGTATGATTTACAATTAATTACCTATATATTATAAACACGTGATGCCAAAACTGGGTAATAGGAGCTATTTGAATTTCGAAGGTAAATGTAAATACATGATGCCAAATCTTTGCACCCCTGCATGCAAAATTGCAAACGTTTTATTAAAATCGTTTTGATTGAGCTTTATCTGTTTAAAGCTGTAAATTCAATTAAAATTTAATTAATTTTGATAACTTGAGAGTTTGGGCAGTTGAAATTTTGTAAGAGATATATTTTAACAATATTTACACATATTATAACAAAATTCTTGGAGAGTGAAATCTGTACATTGAAGGAATTAAAAACAATAGGTGCACCAACTAGAAAGTGTCAGTCTAACATATTTTTAGCATCTTCATAGTTTGCTTGTCTGCATAAATGCTTGTCTGAATCCGCCAATACAAGCTGAATCTACTAAACCTGAAATGAAAGAACTCGATTGGCTAGTAGGTACGTGACGTTCTGAGGTAGGTTATAAATTTTTTATCCCGCTTGCTAAATAGGTTCCCGTGGGAAAGGGTTGGCTTCAATTCTTTAACGCGTTTTAGTCATTCCATACATTGCTTCATATTTTTTCCCAAGTTTTGAACTTTTAAAATTACAAATAAAATTACTTAGTATACAGTGCCAAACTAACTTGAAATCCAAAATTTTGAGCAAAAACTAAACGTACTGGTCCTCTTATATTTACATTTATATCTTCACACCATGTCCCTGAGCAGAGTAGATAGAGAGTATTGAGTTCCAAGTGAGAGTTTCCGCCGTGTTGGTCCGGGCTTCTTTGGAGAATAGACCATCTGCCTTCCTGCCAAGCAGCTCGTAAAAGGCGAGCATTGACATACCATCACTAGCAAAGACTCATCCAGATTGGTACCACCGCCTTACCTATTCCTGCCGCCGTAACGTCATGACGTGTTCTTGTTCGGAGGGTATGAAAGCCGGTAAACTTACTTTTGCTCGAGGACTAACATCCCGGCCTCAGGTTAGTAACGCACCATTACCACCTTTTGTGTCTGTAGGCAGCGGGAGTTTCTTACCATCAAGAAATCCGTCTGCCTGTTTTCCTTCAAATATCATACAGAAAAAAGAGAAAAACGAAGTTCGCTGGGTCAGCTAGTTCTAAATATATTAAATACTTTGCAGTTTTAGATTGTTGTTAGTCTTGAACTGAGTCGCACAGTCTGGAGATTCCTATCGCCAAAATAACTGTCATATTCTGGTATGGAGAGTAACGTAGGCGGTATATTTGTACAATTAGCCTAACATCCCGACTACAGGAAAACGAAGCACCTATAACATCTATGTTGTCTATATGCCACGGATGTCTCTTGCCATCAAGAGAACCGCTTGCGTGTTTGCTGACCTTTCACATAAAAAAACAGACAATGCACTTCTAGACTTTGTATTATTTTTTATTTACTCCTTTTATACACTCAAATCACAATATTTTTTTAAGATCTTATTTTCATTGGCGTTCTTATCTCCACGAGAGTTTTCTCTTATGGAGATAAGAACGCCAGTCCCTCTAATAAAATGTTAAGATAAAATTTAATATAAACATGGTCTTACTTTACGATATCATGTTAAACACTAATATAACATGAATCTGCATCCAGAGGCTATTATTAAATTCAAACTTTACCGACGCAAGTTTGGAAGTTCTGATGTTATCGTTAAATCGCTTGTTTGGCGATCTCGTACTTAACTTGTGCAACTAGATTACAACTTAATAAAGCTATCTGGAATCTGGACACTGAACTATTGTCTGAATTAAGTTGCTGTTAAAGTAAGTATAAAGCTTAATCTACTGTAAGATTCAGTATCTTCATTGTGTTTTGAATCTACTATTCTGTGTCTTTAAATATTTTAAAAGTAGTGTCTGTTAATGCTGTTTTACAGAATAGGTTAAACTTAGGTAGGTATCGATTTTTCTCATAAGCAACTATATCTATTTCTAAAAAAACTTTTGTCGAATTTCGAATACTTTACAATTTTATATAATTTTTGAAGAAAGAAAAATTCCCCCCAGAAAAAATTTGAACCTGTAACTTTTCGTCCCAAGCCGACGAATGCTCTAACCGTTTGAGCTACTGAGGATTTTTAAGTTAATTACTATTTTTTAAGTTAACATGTGATATTTTCCGATTAAACGTTCTTAGAATAAACAATTTGCAAACTATATCATCTGGTACTTTGGAACGTTATTCTTAAAAGAAATCCAATTTGTTTGGTTGAAAAATGGAGAAAAACTGTAAAGTAGATCCCACGATAATAACGCAGTGACTATGAAAAAGGTAATACGACTGTCAAAGTTAGTCCCAAAGTTTCATTCTCTCTATCATCTTTATCCTCAAAAGGTATTAGGACAGTATGGCTCCCAAAAGGGAGGCTTTTATTGAATAATAATGCTCGAAGATTTACGACTTTACAAACTTACACAGATGAAGTATTGTTTTACGAAGTTTTATTGATCGCCTTTGTGGTCTAGCGGTTCAGTTGTTGGACTTGACTTTCCAATCTATATATATAAAAGAAAGTGGTGTTAGTTACACCACTTATAACTCAAGAACTGCCGAACGGATTTAGTTGAAAACTGGTGGGGAGGTAGCTTAGAACTGGAAAAAAGACATAGGATACTTTTTATCCTGTTCAATTTTGAGGAAACTGGGAAAAATAACGGTTTAATTTTTCGAATACAAACTGAACGGGCGGAATGAAGTTCGCGGGAACAGCTAGTTATCTAATGAAAAAAAAATTGCACGTGATTGGATATGTGCACGGTTGACGATAAGTTTGTGCCACCTATCACATTGTGGGACTAAGTGTCTTCGGCTAATCGTGGGTGCCCTAGTTGTGCTTCTGACTACATATTCGGGGATATGGGTGAGAAGATACTTTTTTTTTATTAAAGTTCAATAACGCTTTGCCGTGCATGTAATCCATTTGTACCTATTATTAAATAACAGAAATTTAATACAAGAAATACTACATACACATATATCTCGGCCAAAAGGGACGGGACAGGGACTTCTATACCATCTATGGTGTTCGTAGGCAACGGTTGGTTTATTACCATTCGGGTAGCTTATCCCATTAACAACACTAACCCTCCAGATCGGCGTTTTGCTATAAAACGCTATATTTATAGGTATTTTCAAAAACTGTAGTAAAATGAACTTATTTGCCTTCCAGGATATTGCATTAATCATAATTACCAACAATTTTTGCTCGGATTTGACGAACTAAAACAAAAAAATATCACGTTATCTGTTAAGAAAGGAATTACTTTCTTAATTAAAGTTTTTCGCAGTTTCTACATTAAACTGTATCACTGAGACTAAAACTTAAATTTTGCCAACTGTTCTTGGAGTTACAGACTTAGAACACAAAATAGTTTCTCGCTACCTCTAGCGTAAGTATCTTAATTATCGAAAAGTTACAAAGTCGAAACGTACGTTCGTAAATTTGTTCTATAATTACAAAATTGATATTTCGGTGTACCTACATTTCTTATTTGTATCTTCACGCCCAAATCCCCAAAGAGGTAGGCAGAGACACAACCAGGCACCCACAACTAGCCGAAGACACTAAGTCCCACAATGTGATAGGTGGCAAGCCTATTGCCAGCCGGGCACATATCCAATCAAAACGTTTTTTTTATTAGAAAACTTTAAAAAGACAAGTTTTCTTTTTGTTGCCCGACCCGGTATTCGAACGACCTTAGGCAGTTAAATCCAACAAATGAATCGCTAGACCACAGAGGCGATAATTATTGCCGTACCATACCGTAACAAAAAATACGTTTTTCATAATTTTCTTTTTCTTCTTGAATCAGTAGCTCATGAATCTTTAAACGTTCATTATTTATATTTATATTTCATATTTATATTTTAATAGTTCATTAGTATATACTAAAATCGTTGATTAAATATTTGATATGGGAAGTGTGTTTATATCGTTTTATGTATCCTTTTGACTTCAATACGAAAAGTTTTAGTGTTCATACTAGAAGTACAAATAGGTCGTGCAAAAGTTTAGCAATAAATTTTTGTTGACTTGACCTATAGTTAGTTGTTAGTTGACGAGAGCAACTCATATACAACGTCTAGTATATGAGTTACAATAAATTATTACTACATTACTACTATTAAACTTCTTAAGCTTCGGTTTTACACTTTTTACTCTTATTACACTTAGAACTTTTATTTTGAAATTGACTGACTTAATCTAAATTTAAGCGAAATATTTAATTATATGTAATAACAACTCTATATAGATATCTTTAAAATACATTCGGATTTCCGAAGCTTGACGAATATAGCCGAAGCGCATAATTTAAATGCTACTACTGTTCATGTAGCTATTTGATTTATCGTATTATGTCTCTGTATAAGACCTCAATAAAATATAATGACATAAATTATTTAGTCTGTTAGTAATGTGAAAATGTCAGATTATATATAAGTATTTTATTAAAATAACTAGTTTTTATTTTTCGTAATAGAAAAATTAGAAGTGTAATCCTTTGCTTGTCACTTTATTATTACTACATTGTCACTGAAATGGTTAAAAAAATTAGTTCCATAATATTTTTGGAAACATCATTTTTTCCATTATTTAAAATTTAGTAAAAGCTAATTTCTTTTACAAATCCTGTCTTTAATTAATAGCTACCGGCTATAAAAAATGCAACCACTTTTTTAAATAATGTTGGATACAATAGTGAGTTTGAGTATACTGGGAATTTGGAAAACACAATAAAACCTACTACCATAGGACATTACCAGTAATATGATTTAATCATAAGATTATTTCATGCAATTTTCCAATATGCATGTATAAAAATATAAATATTTTTTCTCATTACCATTGTTCATGAAAAATAAAACCATGTTTGAAAAAGTTGTAGAACAAGAGTACATTGTTCCGTTGTCAGGTATTCAACGGTTAGGCGCCGTTGATGTTTTTAATATAATATCCACACATTTCTTTTGTTCTATTTAAATAGAAACTTTATTAAAATAAACTGTAGATAGATTGTCCACCAGTTGGTCTAAATATTTCAATTTTAAAGTATATAAAGTTGTTTTCTAATATATTGCTAAAGTACAAGCATTATACGTTAAAATTTATTTCAGTTTGATTAAGTTACAAAAATCATATTTCATGTGTAGATTATCTTGCTCTTTGTACATATAAAAATGTATAGTAGTACAATTTAAATTATGCGCTTAGGTTATATTCGTCAAGCTTCGGAAATCCGAATGTATTATAAATATATCTATATAGAGTTGCTAATACATTATTAATCATTTCGCTTAAATTAATTAGATTAGGTCACCCAATTTTAAAATAAAAGTATAAAGTGTAAAGAGGAAGAAGTGTAAAGTCGAAGCGCATACTTTAAATGGTTGTACCATACCTTTGATTTTTTTTAATCGGATTAAACGAGATTGTAGTCTGCACTTTTTGAAATTGTTAGCATTTTAAAAACCGCAAATGTGACTTTGTCATTATAAAAATATTACAAAAACTAAGTGGGAAGTTTTGTATATATGCAATTCCTATTACAGAACCCTCCAAGGGAGAGTCCGACACGCACTAACCCACTTTATTAGCCGAATTATGCCGAAGCGCATAATTTAAATAGTAGCACTGTACTTCTCTTGATATGTGCAATAGGTCTTAGTAGTTAGGTGATATACTTTGTTGCATGGAGAGTGGGAAACAACTTTCCAACGACGCGACTGCGGTATATTTGCGGCTGCGACAGTTCTACGTAATAGCGTTTTAAGCCGGTAGCGGCCAAGCAGTATTCGACGCTTAATCTATCAACGTAAGACAAGTTTAAGTTTCCCACGTAGTGGTACAATTTCCTAGTTTGGTGTCATAATAAATGTTCATCTTTATGCGATTTTTGAAGTGAAAACTTCTTAAGTGGCGTTGTGCACTTTTTTGGAATGGGAATAAGAAGGTTTTTTTTTGAAAAAAACCTTATAATAAGAAGGTTTTTTTTAAAAAAAACCTTAATAAGGTTTTTTTTTAAAAAAACGCGATTTTTGAAGCGCAAACTTTTTAAGTGGCGTTGTGCACTTTTTTGGAATGGGTAAAACCTTCTTAACTCGCGTCAGGTCGGTTTGAATTGTTTAGTTAAACCTGACTTCAGAACGATCACTTTACTATAGTAAGGGCCACTTGCACATTCCCGGGTTACATTTGACACTGAGTTAAACTGTCAAATATAAGGTGATTTAACCCGAGTTAGACGTTAACTCAATGTTAAAGACTTAAACCAGGAACGTGCAAGTGGCCCTAAAAGTATTATAATTATTACTGACTAACTCTTACTTAATATTGGCTTGTGGGCTGGTGGGATAAAAAAGTATTTAAGTATGTCAAGCTCTGCGTGTTCTAATTAAATTATTATAAATTTTAGTAACTAACTGAAAAATAGTTTTTTTTTTCAATTCATTTAACTTTCTTCGCTTCCTTGCAATTATTAGTTACAAAAGGCGCTGTATTTTTTTTCGTATTATGAACTATTCCTCGAGTTTATAATTGACAATGGTTGCAATGTATTGAGCAGGCGAATACATAAAAGTAGATTTTTTCGCTAAAATGTTTGAAATAACACGGATATTCCAATTTCAGTATGATTTACAATTAATTACATATATATTATAAACACGTGATGCCAAAACTGGGTAATAGGAGTTATTTGAATTTCGAAGTTAACTATATGTAAATACATGATGCCAAACCTTTGCACCCCTTTTTACGAAAATATAACAGGCGCATAAAATTTGGCACACTTATATTTTATGTGTAGGAGAAATGCAGAACGCTAATATTTTTTAATTATTATGCTTATAAAGTACATTAAATCAAAAAATAATACATTGCCCACACTACCATGCATTTGACACACACAAACAAATATGTTGACGATAACGATTAAAGATCACAGTTGGCGCACTAACTATTCATAAAGTTTAGTAGTTGGTCTTGAGAAATGAAGATGGCGTTCTTATCACTAAGATATTAAAATGCATTATGGTCTTTTAGTCTTTATGGTAAATACGTATATTTTGACCGCCTCGTTGGTCGATTGGCTAGCGTACACGCATATACACCGACTAATCGCGAGGCTCGGGTTCGATTTCTGACAGGGGC
Source organism: Calephelis nemesis (assembly GCA_002245505.1). NCBI lineage: Eukaryota > Metazoa > Arthropoda > Insecta > Lepidoptera > Riodinidae > Calephelis > Calephelis nemesis. The sequence goes on from NJDD01008674.1 coordinate 33,024, forward strand.
GGTATATGTGTGATGTGATAAATGTCTGCATATCAAGGTCTGTGTGTTCATTAAGTTTATTCTAATAGTTACCCTATTCAAATATTTTTATGTAATAAAATCATTAAATAAATATCACATACCGCCTCGTTGGTCGAGTGGCTAGCGTACTCGCCTAACTACATCGACCAACCGCGAGGCTCGAGTTCGATTACCGACGGGGGCAGGCATTTGTGTGATGAACATTTAGATGTCTGCATTTCCTGGTTAAATTTATTCTGGCATCTATTTATTATATTTAGTATCGTTAACTAACACCCATGTCACAAGCATATAATTTGATTACCTTGAAGTTAGATTCAATTCGTGTAATTTGTCCAGGAGTATATATTTGTTTATTTACTTATTAGATAAAAGGATTGGACTGTATGGGAGACAAAGAACCGTCATACTTTTGCAATTAATTTGTTATTATTAAACGATGTTACTGAAATACCAATTGAGTAATTCGTTTTGCTTTGTCCCGATCTGGAAATTGGTAAATGTTACGTGGAAAGTCACATTCATTCTAGGAAAAGCTGCCAGCTTTCCTGTTTTTTTCCTTTGGTCCTTCCACATTATTTGTAAAAACAAAAAGTATCTTCACGTCCATTTCCCCGAAGAAGTAAGCAGAGGCACAACCAGGGCACCCACGAATAGCCGAAGACACTAAGTCCCACAATGTGATAGGTGGCAAGGCTATCGCCAAGCGGACACATATCAAATCCCGAGCAACTTTTTTTATTAGAAAATTGGAAAAACGGGACCTCAGCAGTCAAGTCCAACAACTAAACCGCTAGACTACAGAGGCGATTAGTTATTTCCTTTCACGTACAATAACCAAAATTATTCTAAAAATTCAAACTGTTTTCTAAGAAAGTGATGTTTAAACTGAAAATACCTTCAAGATGAAACAAACAATTTACTGTTCAAAGTATTTTAATAAAAGATCTTCAAACTATAACTCGTTGAAATGCTTCAGCTTTTGAAATAATTATTGTCAACTTGGTTAACTGTTAAGCTAGGTTTTGCTGAAAATGCCAAATTCGTGTATACAATTATAATAACAGCAATTGTTGTTTATAGGCTTAAATGCCAGTTAAAATGCCTATATTATTTTAGTCGCTAAATCTGGTGTACTTGCCTGAAATATTTTTGCGTTAGTGTGTAGACAGTGTCTAGCATATGAATAATGTACACACTTATTACAAAAATTCAGGAAATGTTTGATGTAGGATTTAACACAAGGATGACGCCGTGCGCAATAGTTAGTAGCACATTTGCCACTTTTAGAAGCTAATAAAGTTATCTTAACAGTATTTTACACATTAATTTACAGCCTTCAATTAATGTTTAATTGTCATTCCCATTTTCGTATAGAAAATACCTTAATAACCGATAAAGAAATAACTGACTCATACTAAGTTTTTAAAATCTTATAAAATTTCTGCCAATTGTGATTTTTTCACTTACCAGGATATTATCGAACTGAAACGTACTTCGCCAAATCGTGTGTGACCTTTTTTTTAACGTGTGGAAATCGGGGGAAATGGCGAGTTTTGTCGGACTCCTAACGACGACACGGTGCCAACCCCTCTGCCAATTACTAAGGCTGTGGGGACGGTTTACCATACTTCCACTGCTCAGGCGGTGTTAGGTCTGACTCGTTTTCTCAAAATTTGAGTTTGAGTTGAAATTTGAATTTGAGTTACTGAAAACTCTCCAGGAGTCTGATTTTTATCTGAATTTCTGACGATACTTTCAAAGTATTGTAAAGGGGTTAGATATTTGTAATGCTAACTGAACTTGTGCAAAACTTCAGTAGAGTTGGGCAAAGGCATGACCGGGGGACTGATTTTTAGTGATGATCACTGGATATAGCAAATATGTACACTTTACCCAGTGATAGCCAAGATAAAAAAAGATACATAATCAGCTCCCTGGACATTCAAAGGAGAAAACATTCAAAGATCTCAATTATTTCACTGAATGTTGATATGTTTTATTCGTGCCGACATAACGTCAGCGCTTGCCGTTGACGTATTCCGGTTTTAAGGATACGGCTAAGTACGTTTGCTAGAGGCCTAACATCCCAGCCTTAGTTGGTAACACACCCTTACCATCTTTGGTGTCTCTAAGCGGCATGAATTTCCTATTATCAGGAAATCCGTCTGCTTTTGTGCCTTCTAATATCATAGCAAAAAGTCTGTTTCAAAATTCGACCTTTACTTGTTTATGAAAACGCTGTTTACCTTCCCTAAGATAAAATAAACAAAAATATTATAAGGATATTATTACTGTCGAAATTCAGAGTTGTTGGCAAAGGATATCCATTGAAATGGAGGAGCCTGAAGATATTTACCAGAAACAAATAACTATTTACAGTTTAATAACGTAACAGCTTCGAGGTACAAATTTGAGTATTTGGCTTATAAATATAATTATATTCAGATTGTATATACACTAACGGCCTCATTTAGACGTCAATTATTTTTTAATCATTTATTCATTCAACATTTTCCATTTTTTTTATTTTGTTATAGTCAAATGCTAATTGACAGTGCGGCAGTTAATGTGTTTAAGACTATGAAAGTATTTGTAGGCCGTAGAGACGTGGAAGTGTTGATGCAGCATGTCCAAGCTACAAAGGTAAAAAAGAGATATTACCTCCGCATTTTTTGAACCTGCATCGATTTACATGAAATTTTGGAATTAAGCTTATTTTACCCATATCTTCAAAATCTACCCTATTTTGACATGTGTAAATTACTTTAAAGGGTGAAAACTACCCTTTTTTTTGCAAAATTTCAATAAAATGATAAGTACTCGTATAAGCATTTAATGAGTAGAAAAAAACTTGTATGGGTTAATTAAAAGTTGCTTATTGCTTCAATACGATATTTATGATTTTTTAACCCTGTTTGATGTATTTCACCCCTTTACAAGCCTTTTTAAAATATGATAATACAAATATTTTTTTCTGACTTTTAAAAAGACTTTTTTTTTGGATTAATTATGTTGAAATAACTCATTTTGTTTGTGTTCTACACAAAAATTTTACACCGCTCAACCCTTATAAGTCACCCCTTATTTTGAAAAAAAAAATTGAAAAACTTTATTTAGGTACCTATAGACGAATATATTTTTTGATGACTTATTTATTGTGAGTGGATATTTTTTTATTTGTACTTATTGGTTTTTTTTCATAAGTTTCAACCCCTATAAATCATCCCCTATTTAAAAAAAAATTAAAATACTTGCAGACGTACTTATACAATTGTTTGGCCTATTTATTTGGAAATGACATGACAGATATATGTTTACATATATACACACACACAAACGAACATACTAAACGGCCCCCTTCACCAAAAAACCGGATGAAGCCAGCTGCACGGTGTTTTCTTTCGTGTTCTCCGATGTATACTTTCACTTACAATCCAAAAACTACCTTGCTCTGAAATTTAAAAAAAAAGTTTATTTTGTTTTTTGGCCGTATGTCGGTAAGTTTGCAAGCAATTTAGTGGGTCAAATCGTCGTTTTAAAGGGATTTTTATACGCTATAAATATATTAAAGTTTTAAATTTTTTGAGCCCTTTATTTTTAAAAGGGCAACGTTTAAAGGGTTCTAGAATGGCATCAGTCATAAGTAAGGGCAAGCTTTGGAAGGCCATATCTCAGTTATTTCACTAGTTAAAAAAATTAAGAAAGCAAAATGTTTGTTAAAGAAAAATCTAACTTTTGCTTTTTACTAATTTTGACGTATATCTTACAGTATTTCCAAAATTTTGAAAAAAAGAAAAAAATTGAAAATTTCGAAAATAATTTTTCGACTTCAATCATATATTTTTTTCGAAATTATGCATTCTAAACTGTTCAAACTGTCACAAATCATTGTAAGTACAAAAATAAAGTAAATTGACTATGAATTAGTTATCTTTTTATTGCAATTTGGGTACTATTGCCAAGGGTGAAATTGAGTTTTTTTTTTTCTACAAAAAAATATAGATCGATTTTATTTCGACCACAACTCTCTTAGTTTTCATGCTAGAGAGTTTTAATAACCTTCATTTTAAAGCATTTTAAAAATACTTTGAAAAAGGGTCTATGCAATTTTCTCAAAAAATTTACCATTATCCGTTATTTGACGTTGAATTTTAAAAAACTTCGTTTAAGTAATGTATTCTATCTTCAACAAAATCATTACTCGGTCGGTTTATATTAGGTCTATAATGACTTAGAAAAAACTACGAGACAATCTCTCTAGAATAAACAATAATAAAAAACGAGTAAACTAAGTGGGAATTAACGAATTAAAGCCAAATTTAACGCCTTAAAGGCGTTGGGAGTATCGGAATAATCTTTGAGAACGTCGATTTTGAAGTCCAAGGAAGCAAGGCAACTGAACATGCGCAGATATGAAAGCTATATATGCACCTTCATGCATGTTTGGATCTGAGTTCAATTAAGGGACAGCAATTGTAAAAACACGAAGTACCGTAGACAGAATCCCTAAAATTTTAGCAGCTCTTTTTACTTTGTGCTTAATAAAACGTTGAATATGCTTCGTAGTAACTAATGACAAAATCTTATACATTTAACAAGACAAACACATTCAGCCTAGTCTGTCGTGTTATTGTTTTGTAGATAATGTTATTGAAACAAACAAAAACTTTCATCAAATATCGGTGCGGGTAAACAATCGTTTACCAACCTCATCGCGTAATACTCAAAACATTTCAATGTTATTCGAGTTCTTTTTACTCTATTGAAGTGCTATCTGAGTTTTATCGATAAAAGATTTCTCTCTGTGTCAGTATTTTGACTTTCTTTGTGCCTTTTTAACTATTAAAGTCGTTTTTATGAAAAAGTGGGAAGACACACAAGCAGACGGTTACTTGGTAGGAAATAAACCAAATTATACACTTCAATGACACGTGCCCTACCTAATGTAATGAAATTTAGTTAAATATACTTACTGAGCATTTTCCTCTGAAACTGGAACATGATATTGGCAAATACTGACGTTGAGGTGACCGAAATAGGTAAAGCACCATAAGTATTGTCTGAGATTTATTTAGCCATTATCTTAAGCCTTTCCGCCCGTCTGTTTATCTTTCCATGATTGAGATTATGATATGTATTATTGGTGCGTATAATTAAAAAAATATAGAGATATTGAAATGTTAATAAAATTTGTTACTATAGCTGGGAAATAACATCAAAAACATCAAAATTAGTTCATTATTGACGAAGTAATCGCGAAACGCACTTATAAAAAAATAGAACATACCATCCTTAGCGGCTGCACTATCGAAATAACCCAGAAATTTAAATTACTGTTTAATAAGAAGCAGAGAAAAGAAGAAATAAATAAGGAAGAGTAATTCAAAGCTTACTACTTTACGATGTTGCTCAAGATACAGTAAAAAGTATGAAATGTCCAATGTTATGTTTAAGTTAAAAGCTACAGTACGATAATAAGATAAAATAACATATTGTTCGTATTTTATAATAAAACTAGCTATTCCGGCGAACTTCGTTTCACCCGTTCAGTATGGGAAATAATTAAATATTGTTTTTCCCAGTTTCCTTGCAACTTTCCCAGTTTTTCTCTTCATAAGAACCTTCTCCTGACAATAATTAACATAATAAAAAAAGAATTAGCCAAATCGGTAAAGTCGTTCGGAAGATATGCGCTTACCAACACATTTAGCGATTCATTTGTATAGTATAGATGAATAATAATAACATACAAATTTTTGGCAATTTTATTAATCAAGATATTTTTTGATTTCATATAAATGTTAAGTGAAGTTTGAGGTTTTGCACTTAATAATAATACTTCATAATTATTAAACGTGTTATATTTGTCAAACATTTATAGGTATGTCAGTGTTAAGTCACCCTTTTTAAAAAAGATGTAGATTCTACCCTCTTAAGAAGATTGATTCATCTTAGTTCTGAATAAATTTGTGAAATTCATTGAGCCGTGTTCTTCTTATATGAACTAATTAAATTGTTTTCCATCTAAGAAAATTCAATTGTATTTCTCTTGAATGTTACTTATTTCTTTTTATTAGAAAATAATCAATTCAATTCTTTTGATACGGTACAAATTAAATAGATTCTCATCAATAAAGGTACATTTATTGCAACAAAACGTTGACTTCAGAAACGCTGAAAACAGAGAGAAAGTAAGAAAGTAATTAAAAATTTCACCATGGGACTTGAATTCTCAATAGCTCAAAGAGCATTCATCGGCTTGAGACGAAAAGTTACAAGTTCAAATTCGGTATGGGGCGAAAGTTTTTCTTTCTTTAAAATTTATAGAAATTTAACTTAAGCACAGGACAAGTGTCAATATAAAAATACCTTTAGAGAATCGAAAAGTGTGGAAAACCCAAATCCTTTATATATCTGGATTTTTTCTGTAACGACAAACTCATTATAGGAAATAACTTAAAAAAATATATTTTTTTTATGTTATAGGAAGGCAAACAAGCAGACGGATTTCCTGATGGTAAGAAATTCACGCCGCCTAGAGACACCAAAGATGGTAATGGTGCGTTGACAACCTGAGGTCAGGATGTTAGACCTCGAGCAAAAGTAAGTTTACCGGCTACCTTACCCTCCGGACCGGAACACGTCGTGACGTTATGGCGGCAGGAATAGGTAAGGCGGTGGTACCAAACCGGGCGAGTCGCTGCACAACTCTACCACCTAGTCAGATGTCACGGTTTTAGTGATGATAAGCCTATGCTCGCCTTTTAGCTGCCTGGCCAGAAAGGCAGATGGTCTATTCTGCAAAGAAGCCCGGACCAACACGGGGAAAAATATATAGAGAGAAAGTAAGTAACAGACTCTATCAATCAATATGTTACAAACAAAATAAATTAAAAGGCTTGATCATAACAACATAACTACTATACACATACCCATACTTTTTTAAAAAATTAGATTACACGAGATTGTAGTTTGCACTTTTTGAAAATATTAACATTTTAAAAACCGCAAATATAACTTTGTCATTATATAAATATTACAAAAACTAAGAAGGGAGTTTTGTGACACTTAGTCAAATGTTAGATTTTTACTAAGCTTGGCATATATACAATCTGCGATTGCTGTTACTGAACCCTTAAAGGGAGAGTCGTACTCGCACTAACCCACTTTATTAATTGTTTCACTTTTTTATGATATTAGAAAGTAATCGTCTCTGTGGTCTAGCGGTTCTGTTGCTGGACTTGAATGCATGAATTCCGGGTTGGGCAACAAACGAAAATTGGGTTTTTCCAATTTTCTAATAAAAAAAATGTTGCTCGGGATACGTGCCCGGTTGGCGATAGGCTTGTCACCTACCACATTGTGGGACTTATTATCTTCGGCTAGTCGTGGGTATCCTGGTTGTGCCTCTGCCTACCTCTTCGAGGATATGGGCGTGAAGATACTTTTTTAGAAAGTAAACAAGCAGACAGATTTCTTAATGATAAGAAATTCATGCGTGCGTGTCCGTTGCCAACCTGAGATCGTGATGTTAGGCCTCAAGCAAAAGTAAGTGAACCGGCTACCTTACCCTCCGAACCGGAATACGTAAGGACGTTATGCCGCAGGAATAGCTAAGGCGGTGGTACCAATCCGGGTGAGACGCTGCGAAACTCAATCACCCAGAGTTCACTTGCCTTAAACCTCCTTGCTTAGCGTACCTACTTTGCACATTTTATTTTATTTTATTTTACAATTAAAGGAAAACTTACAGGTAGCAAAATTAATAATACAAAAAATATTTTATGTAGGGCCAATTACAAGTTTTCACTTATAAATATGTTAAATGATTATGGTTACGCATTTACAAGTAAATTAGAAAAATAACATTTCTATAAATTTTAAAGAAAGAAAAAATTTCGCTCAGACGGGATTTGAACCTATAACCTTTCGTCTCAAGCCGACGAATGCTCTAACCAATTGAGCTACTGAGGATTCAAGTCCCGTGGCGAAATATTTTTTTAATTCCTTTCTAACCCGTTAACGCGGGTAGTTATGTCCTATAGATACACAATTCTGAGTACCCACCACATGAGTTCATCACCGATGAAATTCACATTTTTTTTTGCACAGGGCAAGTGCTAAAAAAAAATACGATGCAAGAAAAATAACAGTTCATAAATATAACAGAGTAGGGATATATTGCAAACCAAGAACCAATGACTACTTATCTTAAAACTAGAGACGAAGACAATAATTATTCAAAAAAAAGCTATCTGATAGATTTTTTTAAACTTTGTTATGGAATCTCTAAACATGTCAAGGTTAACATCTTGGCACACTGAATTAAAAGTGCGACATGCTCTAATTAAGTATGAGTTTTGTCTGTAAACAATTTTTGTCTCGGGGAACTGTTTTTAAATATTATTCTTGGTTAAATTTTCTCTACTATATTAAAACGCGAAAGCTTAAACAGCTGATTTGCGTTTTCCAAGTTCATATAATTTCCGGTTAAGTTAAACGAAACACTTCAATTTTCAGTTCATTGAAGCAACAATATCAGCTTATAGTTTCGTACCGGGTGAGATTATACCAAACTCAAACTCCAAGTAGGTCAAACGCTGCTGCATCATACAATATTTTGACATTATTTTGACAGCGATGAGTGCTTGATATTCGTTAACTTCGTCACTACATAGTATAGAACAAAGTCGCTTCCTCTGTCCCTATGTCCCTTTGTATGCTTAAATCAAAATCAATGGTTAAACCACCGCCTTACCTATTCCTGCCGCCATAACGTCATGATGTGTTCCGGTTTGGAGGGTAAGGTAGCCGGTAAACTTACTTTTGCTCGAGGCCTAACATCCCGGGCCTCAGGTTGGCAACGCACCATTACCAACTTTGGTGTCTCTAGGCGGCGTGAATTTCTTAACATCAGGAAATCCGTCTGCTTGTTTGCCTTCCAATATCATAAAAAAATATTTAAAACTGCGCAACGGATTTTGATGCGGTTTCTTTAATTGGGTCTTTAATTAGGTCTAGCCCTTCGGCCACATGACAACGATGTCTCTTTAAAATCTATGATATCTATTGGCCATGGTTATTTCTTACTCTCTGCTATTTTTCGCCATAAAAAGTTTAAAAAACCTTTGACATAAATACGCTACTGATAATTTACTTAATTATTTCTTTTATACTAATCTTAGTTATGTATTTCAATTTGTAGTTAGTCATGAAGGTCACATGTTTGATTTCTAACTGAGATGAAACTTTCCTTTTTAATCAACTCCAAAAATGAGGAGGTTATTACGATAGAATGTTTTTTTTTTAATGCTTGTGGACCGATTACGCGGCTAATAACGGATTATGTCGAGGTCGTAACGTATGATCTAAACTATGTTATTATATTTTATGATCGGACTAGTAATATTTAAGGTGACCCACTTGCTCGTTTGCTTCCACTTATAAATATGAAACAGAGAAAGTTTTTAAGAGCGGATGGAACTCTTTCACGCACAAACTACTGAACGGATTTAGATAAAACTTTACAGGAATATGGTTTATATTTTTTTATGACATTGGAAGGCAAACAAGCAGACGGATTTCCTGATGGTAAGAATTCCCGCCTCCTAGGGACACCAAAGGTGGTAATGGTGCGTTGCCAACCAGAGGCCGGGATGTTAGGCCTCGAGCAAAAGTAAGTTATATAATTTTAGAATAACTTATAGGCTACAATTTATAAAAAAATATAACTTGGTTCGAAGGCAAAGCCACGAGTGGATGTTAGTATTTTATAAAGCAAAAAATTCATTCAATTTGACGACATTATCGACACTGAAATAATTGAATACGGTTTTATTTTTATTTTTGTCTGCACTTGAATTGTTAAATTATGAAAGTACAGCACGTACGTCTTAAAAATAAAATTATAACATAAATGCGTAAATTTTATTTAATTTCTAAGCACTTTTGATATTCACGTAAATTAATTAAAGACTTTGTAGCAAATACTGTACTGTCAAAACATTATCATGTTAGATTATTAGACAGAATGCCGAATAACCCCAACTAAGCAATCTTACTAAGGCACGTAACGTCATACTGAGAAACATAATCCCTTTGAAGGACAATCTCACCCTCGTCTGTATTACTTGAGTATAAAGTTACCCCGATATATTTCATACAATATTGTTATACCATACTTGTCAACTAAGATATTACGTCTAGATGTTATTAATACATTATGTAATCATATAGTAAGTTCGATTTCAAGAGTTCCATTTCCTACTCCGGTTAAAAAAGGGTGTTTTCATTTACCAAATTCCAGGTGGCCAGTGATTGGATATCACCGGTTAGGCGATAGGTTTGTCACCTATCACATGGTAGAAATATAAGTGCTTTCGGCTAATCACGAGTGCATTGATTGTACTTTAACTTACTTCGGCTTTTGTGGTCTAGCAGTCCAGGTGTTGGACTTGTCTGCAAGAGATCCCAGGTTTGATTCCCAGATCGGGCAACAAAACAAGAAAAATTGGTTTTTCCAATTTTCTAATAAGAAAAGTTGCTCGGGATTGGATATGAGCCTGGTTGGCGATAGACTTAGTGTCTTCGGTTAGTCGTCGGTGCCCTGGTTGAACCTCTGCCTATCGCTTCCGGGATACAGGTGTGAAGATACTTTATATTTTTTCCTTAGGGATACGGTTGCAAAGAAGCTATTCTTAATAAGACATAATAAAACAGTTTTGTCACTTCTATTACTTCTACATTATATGTGTAGACAGAAGACTAGTTAATTTCAATTGTAGTAATCCAGTACCTACATTCAGGATTAGTTGTGTATCATTTAGTGATGCACGGACGAATGCACGGACATACTCACACTGAAAACAAGACGCTTGCGCGGTAAGCTATCAGAAACAATACTCCTAACGAACTTTATCATTTGGTTACCGACACAACATTATTATTTCTGATCTATCGATGAAATCTATGATTCTTTTGTAAGACATCTATTTTACTTTCTAATTCCGTAAAAAGCAGCATGTTAAAAGACAGATAAATAAAACAAACATTAAATATTATTATTTATTAACCATCCAATGATAAATCTAACATTAATCTTAATATCACAGTTCGAGACATCTTTAAGTTCACATGTATATATTGTTCATTATTTACATTTATACAAACATTTAAGTAAAATACACAACATTTTTACATAACTAAATCATTTACCTCTTAAATGAAACACTCAATTTATTACTATTAGTACAAAATGAATATGACTGAGAAGTTAATAAAACCATACTTAATTATAATATTGGGACGTCCACTAATTACATGGGCTCTTTTAATATCTCATGGAAAATTGATATTCAATAATTGTATTTTTGGGTATAAAATTATAATATAACAAAACACATGAGAAATAGAAATGTCCAAGAGGCCACTTTTAAGATTCCTGCATGACATTTTCAAAATGTTTTCATTTAAAACGAGTTTGATTTACATTAAATAAAATATGTTTTATTTAAGTCTAGTATTTGAGATTTATGACAAACCAAACCAGAATTAGACAGTGAACTTAGCAGCCTTCGCAAAATTTCGTCAAATATTATACTGTACATTTGGAAATATTTTACTATTAGAATATCATTTTCTCGATTAATCTGTTTCTTGAGAAAGGAAAAGTGATATCTGATAAGACTTATCACTTCCCCTAAGTAATATTACATAAAATTCAACTTGATCCCCCCTCCCCCCGTAAAATGCCTCTCGTAATTAATGGACGCTTCCTAAATTGTATTTGCCAATGATTGGAAAAGTTTGTCAAGATCCATGGGTTTTGATAAGCAGTACCTTTAAATAAATTAAAAAAACAAAAGAAATTAGTATTACTGAAATAATGTTTAAAGGGCTCATTTTAATCCCCCCGTTGGCGACGAGCTTGCCACCTATCACATTGTTTGAAATTGTCTTTGGCTAGTCGTTGGCTGTGTCCTCTGCTTACGTCTTCGTGGCTATGACCACGATTGTTACTTATGATCAGAAGAGCGTGTGCTTATTTGCTGTCTAATTACATAATAAAAAATATAAATTAATACGTAAAACCGCAAAAACTTTTCTTAACATGAGATAAAACGCTTTACTAACTTCGAGTAACAAACTAAATAAACGAGCGATTGTTGCTGGTGAAACTAATTTTCCGTCAAGGTAATTATTAATAATTGAGAAGCTTCCGTTAGATATAACGGGACTTTTAATCATTATTGCGATAAATATAGACAACTAACTTTGTTAGATTTTCTGTAAAAAGTTAAATAAGTGTTCATAATATACTAACTGTTTCGGCCTTCTTCGATTTTTTATGTCAATCTTACAAACACTTTAACACGTATCTTCTGATTCTGAATTTCAGGATATCGTACTTGCAAAAATCGTGATTTAGCACTCGGAACTCTATGCATAACCTGTAAGGGATTTGGCTAGAAGTATGTATGTGTGTGTGTGTGTGTGTATGTTTTTTTGTGTGTGTGTGTGTGTGTGGATAAATAGTGATACATTATTACACAACTAGATAAAAACCTGGACAAGTTGGCGAGATTCTGATGAATTTAAGTAAGGGGTGAATAGAATGCGGACATTATCCTTCTGTCTAATGCCTTCCGCTGTACTACAATCGCTGTCTCTGATGACCTGATTGGCAGAAAGCCAACCAGTACATTGCCTTAGCCCGGACTAATGAAATGGACATATACTTCCCGTTATTAAAAGTATAAATGATGGCCTTAGTTTAGTTTGTTCTCTAATTAGTTTTTAACAGTAACATATTTTTGTGACAGTCTTTTACTTGTAAGTGCTCTTCCTAGACGTAGACTTTAGCTGCCATATTAATGAACTAAGTTACTTCACGGTTCAAAGCGGTATTGTCTTTAATACAATGTGATACTGTCTACTATATAAAATTGTTTTTTTTTATATTTCAGTCTATATTTATTGATAAGACGGTAGCTGTCTCGTTAGTCGAGTGGCTAGCGTACACGCCTAACTCCTCCGCAAGGCTCAGGTTCGACTCTTGTTAGGAACAGGCATTTGTGCGGTTAACATTTAGATATCAGCATTCCGGGTCTAGGTGCTTATTAAATTTATTCTGGAATCTATTAAGTATTTATATTTATCAGAATTGTTGACCAACTCCCATAGCATAAGCATAGAAGTTGATTACTTTGGGGTTAAGTTTAGTTTGTGTAACTTGTCCAGGGATATTATTCTGATTTAAGACTAACGCAAGTGTAAAATTAAGTTGAAATTTTAGTGTAATGATAGATGTATAATAAAAATGATAGCACTAGGTAGAATCTTGGTGTACTGCAGTCCATGTTTATTGATAAGACCCCTAATGTACTTTAAATTCTATCGTGTCAAATAAACTCAAATACGATAGGATAATCATGGGATTTCGTAGTTTCTATGACAACTTTCTACTTTCATCATTATACCAGCTCCATTATATCATAACTCATAATATTTCTCGTCATTACACTCACGTGTGCCAAAAACAAGGTTAGTCAGTTCAGGATAGCTGCTTTAGGATTGAGCTGCAAAATTTCAGCAGTACTTTAAAATGAAAACCAGTATTATGTATAACATTTTCTCAATAAATATATATCCATAAAGGTAAAAATCAAAATATTTCATAACGTGAACTGACGACTTAATGGTCGTCAAAATATTAGAGCATCATGGGTAATATGGTATTATATTACTGTACTGTAAAATATACTTCATCATCATCAGCCGGAGGACGTCCACTGCTGGACATAGGCCTCCCCCAAAGAGCGCCACAAGTCACGGTCACCAGCCGCTTGTATCCAGCGACTCCCCGCGACTTTGACCAGGTCATCAGTCCACCGGGTGGGAGGTCGTCTAACACTACGTCCTCCGGTGCGGGGCCACCACTCGAGAGCCTTTCTTTCCCACCGGTTATCGGTTCTGCGAGCAATGTGGCCTGCCCATTGCCACTTCAACTTGCTAACTCTCTGAGCTACGTCAGTTATTCTCGTTCTCTTGCGGATCACCGAATTACGGATCATATCTCGCAGAGAAATACCGAGCTTAGCTCTCTTCATAGCACGCTGAGCGACTCTAAGCTTATTTAAGAGGCCCACATTTAACGGCCAAGTCTCAGAGCCATATGTCGTCACTGGTAACACACACTGGTCGAAGACTTTCGACTTTAGGCTCTGCGGTAATTTGGACAAGAAGATTCCCTTTAGCTTCCCAAACGCTCCCCATCCGAGTTTTGAGGTAAGAGAGAGGTATTTTTGTATATCATCACTTTGCAACAAAGTGATGATATTTGTCTAAATAAATAAAAATAATATATTTAGACAAACTACTACATTGTTTAGTATTGTTTCAACAATTATTCATAGAAATACTTGAACATATACCTGATTGAATTTATTGAAGACATTGAGACGCAGACATACAGACGTTGATCATATAAATGCCTGCTTTCGTCGGGAATTAAACTTAAGCCTAGTTATTGATACGTGGCGTTAGGCATGTACGCTAACTCCTCAAACATGGAGGTCAATTCTTGACAGGAGGTTTAATATGAAAATTTCACCTTGTTTACCTTTCAATACTATTACAATTAGTTATTTAAATAGCATCAAAAACAAAAATAAAACTTAAATTTTACCGATTCAAAAATACCTAGAAACAATTTTAATTGTATTTTGCTAAAAATAACTTTGTTCATTCAAACTGTATTGTTAGCTCTAAAACACAGTGAGCTAGTGCAAACATAGCACTAACAAACCATTCTTTATTTTAAGCTCTGAATTTTTTGTCTAAACTTTGTTTTTAAGTTCACATTTTACTTAAGATACACCTGCATTCGGATATTTTGAAAGAACGAAATTTTTAAATTAAAAAGAAAATTAAATGGATACAAGAACATGAATATTACGTGTGGTTTCTTAAGCGTGGTATATTTTTTATAATTGAAGATCACTCGCGCTTAATAGGATGTATTTTTCTTAGTTATTTCTTACTTAAAGTACAGCAAGTTTTACAAAATATGGCCTCCTTACGGAACTTTGAAAGTATTTTAAGGCGCTCAGATATTTGTAATGCGTACTTCGTGTACTGAAGGTGTAAAAACTTACATATCTGTTATGTATCTATGACAATAAATAAAACTGTGAGTACTCTCCCAATAATCCAGTATTCATAATTCAAAATCATACCAATCTCACCAAAGTTTTTCATAAAAATATATGTAAATATAAAGATAGATCATTGGCAAATACACCTGTAATTAAAATTATAAATACTTTATCAATAAAATTAGATAACAACGTTATCGAAACTTGATCATAACTTAACTATTCCTAGATTTAAATGACTTCAAAGAATAAGGATAAAAATGAACTCGTATCGATGTGTATTACAAAATGAAATATATATTTTGTTTGAAAATGCAAAATATTGACATTTAAAAATAGAGAGATTATCCAAAAAGTATGCAGCACCATGTATGTACCATGACCGGACCTGTTAATTAATACATCCATGATGCGTGCCTGCTACGTTTAAGCGAGTATCTGATATCCAATTTTTTTATGCATATTTCCGAAACCAATAAAGGAATTTCCATAAAAATATTGGAACAACCTAATATTGACTGATCGTACTTTTAAGTCGTGTAGGTAGTCTAAGGTGATGGTAAAGTCTTCCAACTGCTTGTATGGACTGGTTATCTAGCAAACCTTTGTATCGAGCATAGAACAACCTCAACAAACTTTAACACATAGGTATAATACGTACAAGATACGTAGACGAACTTAAACTACTTTTACCTTCATAGCATATGTGGCTCCTGTAGTATAGACTATAGAGAAAGGGTTACTAAACTTTTGAGATAATCGATCACCCACCACATACCTTTCATTTTATGGAACTCCATTTCAAGTTAAGTTGTTAACTTCAAGACATGGTGATTTACTAGGTGGTATAGTTTCGCAGCGACTCGCCCGGATTGGTACCACCACCTTACCTATTCCTGCCGCCATAACGTGATGACGTTTTCCGGTTCGGAGGGTAAGGTAGCCGGTAAACTTACCTTTGCTCGAGGCCTAACATCCTGACCTCAGGTTGGCAACGCACCATTGCCATCTTTAGTGTCTCTAGGCGGCGTGAATTTCTTACCATCAGGAAATCCGTCTGCTTGTTTGCCTTTTTTTTATGTTATAGGATAGGATGTATTTCCTTCCTATAACATAAAAAAAAAATGTCAGAACTTTATGTTCATTTTTTAGTAGCTCCAAACTTGGAGTTATGGAGCTATGGAGGAGCTATGGAGTTATAGGTATGAAGTTTAGCTCGAACGAGTTAGGTTAAAATGTTATTAATTTCACGGAATCCTAATGACATTTTCGCGGAATGCCTAGGGTTTACGAAACCAAGACTTACACGTATTCAAGAAGCTTACTTGGCTAATTAATGAAAAAATGCTGCGCGAGGTACGACATTTAGCTACGCGTTACCTACGTCAAGCCATCCAATTCATGAACAATACTTATTTAATACATACAATACATACATGCAACACTTAGTGCAATTTCAGTTCTAAGTATTGCTTATGAATGTTGAACAATACTTATTTCAATATCAGATCTAAGTATTGTTTATGAATTGGATGACTTGACGTTAGCAACGCATAGCTAAATGTCCTACTTCGCCCAGCGTTTTTTCATTACTTAGCCAAGTAAGCTTCTTGAACACTAGTGTAAGAATTGCTGCCAAAAGCGAAATAAACCAAAGATTGATAAAGGCGCAAACAGCGTAATATTGAACGAAGTATTTTTTAAGTGACAAGATTAAATTTTTTTTTGTAAATGCGAGTGTAACGTCCTTATTTTTGAAGTCATTAAAACACTTGTATACACGCTTCATATAAAACATTTGATATTATTATTTTTTCCACTAGCTATTTTCAGTCCTTTCGGCACCTAGTTTTCACTCCACTGCTACCTGCAAAAAAGTCATTATCAATACATGGTATGTGTTTACCCTCCATAAAAAAAATTAAAGTTATTACAAAAAATCTCTAATACAACGATCTGTTTAACCGGTTTCGGTCTGATGGTAATTTTTTGACCATAAATTGAGATGTGAGCTGGCTATCTTTCAAGTTGGATCAAACTGCACACGGTGTGCCAGGTTGATTTAAATCGGTTTAGTAGTTTAGAAGTCCAAGTTTACAAATAGGGATTCAACATGGTTCATAAAAAATATCGATATTTTTAAAAATGAAACATGGATGTCAAAAATATCGATGTTTATGAACGATACATCGATGTTTTACGTTGCTTTATAAACTATTAGCAGCGTTGACGTTCGGCCATTATTTAGTGAGAAAAAGCGATTTCCTATCTATCTAGATTGAATTAGAATTTAGATTCGTTTAAGTAATCAAAACTACGGACATATACTGATACTTTAAATAAAATATTTATAATGTACCAGCATATGAATAGTAGAAGAACATCAAAATCTGTGAATAAAAATAATTTGGTGAAAATTCACAAACATGAACGACGGCGCTGCACGTGGACGCCAAACATACAGCGGGTATTTCTCTTGCTCACCGAAATTTTCGAACGAGTATCCATGAGGATTTCCACTCGTTAAAATAAAAGTTTGTCAACTATCACATTGTGGGATTATTATACGTAGTCTTTGTAGTCCATGGTTGCACCTCTGCCTTGTAATTAGGGAATTCAGGCGTGAAGATACTTTAAATACAAAATCAATCCATTTAAATTCATTTACATTTGTATTAAAACGTTCCCGCTTAATTAAAATCAATTTAACTTTACAAAGGATACGTCATATTGTTTTTATTAATTACATTTTAACATTATTTGGTTTCTGTTCCAATGATTTTATTTGCACTGCAAATGGCAAGTGCAATCAGATGTTAATAATTTTGTTTTCAATTTATTTATGTGTATTCATGTTAACTTGTTACTGTGGAGGAAACATTTTATAGGTACCGGTCGCTTTAAAATGCTTAATTGTTTTTGATATGATATACTATATTTTTTATATTCAAGCGTCTCCCAAGAGTAGGAAGTTCTAAAATCGTCTAGTTTTTTTGGTTTCTTTGTATATTTGTTACATCATTATTCCACTAATAAGGGTTCCATACGGTTGCAAATAAAGGTTTGCATGCATCTGGATCGTAGATTTATATCCAAGTTTAATAGACTAAAGGCCAATGCCAAAAATAGAAAGGTCATATGAATCACCAAGTGACGTATATAGGACGGCATAAGAGCATAAAATAATAAGATTCAGCACTATGCCGTAACTTGTAAGGTGTCTAACTGAGTGCAGGTGAGAATTCAGAAGTGCAAGTAGAGTGAGTCCGTTTTAGTCATGTATTTTAGTACGGCATTGTTTCTTAGTTTAAATTTAGTCGATAATTTAATTAAAAAAGTAACTTTACCCCCTTATTCTCGAAGGGGTAGGCATAGCCACAACCAGGGCACTACTAAGAAGATACTAAGTTCCACAATGTGATAGGTTGTAAGTCTATCGCCAATCGGGCACATATCAAATCTCGGCCAACATTTTTTTATAAAAAAATTAAAAATATAAATTTTCTCATTATTAATTTTGTTGCCCGACCCAGGGATTGCACCCGGAACCTAAAGAAATCTAGTCCGATGCCAGGCCGCTAGACCACAGAGAGATTATATCTGTATACACACGTCAGTAAAAGTGAACGTAATCACCATATTCTACTTTGTTAGATTTATTTCCTTATTTTTATTTATTTATTTGATTTTAATAACTTTGATATTCAGTAATGTAAAATAATGCGTTAAATAAATAAACAACTCCGTCTTTATAATAGTATGAGAATATAGATCAGTATCTAGGTTGAACTCAATGTTATTTATTCATACTTTCCACACAATATTCTCAGCCAAAGGGTCGTACATTGACGCGCCTATTTTATACCCATACTGACCGCAGCTGGCTTGGCTTTTATCCCTTTCAAAGTAAAACCATATTGAAGTTGTTTGGTATAGTTTTATTTACTGAAGGATACTTATACAAACATAAGGATACTTATACAAACATTTATTTTAACGTTATCATATCGAATATTGTTTGTGAAGTTTTAATTTTGGGTTCTGTGTTAAGAGAGTCGGTCTGTTTTTATAAGTTCATCTTTTTAAATATATATTTAAGTACAGACTTGATACGTCTTTATAGTTTGATTTGTTGTTTGAATGCTATTTTTATATTGTAATTTAATATCTTTTCCTAATTTTATATATGTTTTGGCAGTTTTATCCTTCTTTTAATCTCCTAACAAATATTTTTATTACACACTAAAGCTGACCAAACTTTAAAAACTCTTTGTACAATATCAATTAATTGTTTACTTTTAGAATAGGTACTTTATTCCTAAGAAGGAAATTCAATGCTTGTCCCAACTTTATTGTATGGAAGCGAGTTGTAAGATATCTTTTGTTAGATATAAGCTCACCTTTTGTACCGTGTATATTGTTTGTATTCTCTCGTTTTTGAGTAAGTGTAAAATAAATAAAATAAGTAAAAATAAGTATATTCACGCCCATATCCTCGAAGATGTAGGCAGTGGTACAACAAAGGGACCCACGACTAGCCGAATATACTAAGTTCCACAATGTGATAGGTCGCGAGCCTATCCCCAACTAGGCACATATCCAATCCCGAGCAACCTTTTTTTATTAGAAAATTGGAAAAACCGAATTTCCTTGCTGTTGCACGACCCGGAATTCGAACCCGAGACTCCATGCAGTCAAGTCCAACAACTGAACCGCTAGACCACAGAGGTGTAAAATAAATATATAAATAAGAGTCGGTGATGCGCTAAATAAAAAAACCGCATACACAACATTTTCCATTATGTTTTCAACAGGAAAATTTATATAATCACTGCTTGCTTTTGCCACTGTGTTCGCATAAATAAGGAAAATTCTCTTTATCTTTTCATTTTCCTTTAAAGCTTACGACAGGTCTGAGTAAGTCTTAATCTCTTTACTCGTAGATTCTGTATAAGATGTCCTTAGTTTAAAATTTCCAGAATTACATTTATATTTCACTAAAATATTTCAGTGGTGGTACAACAAACGCTGAATTTAAATCAAACGGAAATGGAAAAATGTATATTATGATGTATATATATATAATTCTTCTATGAGTGTGTATGTCACTGAACTCCTTCTAGACGACTGGACCGATGTCGATGAAACTTTTTGTATGTGTTCTAGGGAATTCGAGAATGGTTTAGCTTCACAATATGGTCCACTGGAAAATGTTTTTTTTATTATTTTTTTTAATAATAAGTAGTTGTTGATTTTAGAATGTTTCACATCGGATCCGACAGACTGCGCTACTGTCGAAGCATTAATGTCAAGCGATACGAAGTTTGCTAGGTCAGCTAGTTATGACTATAAAGGAGTAGGGGTTTATCATTAACATCGATCGGGATTTGACCCATCGTCAGCAGATAGCAGAATTGCTCACCAACTTATCCACATTGATAACATAAGTCACAACTTTACACATTTTTTAGGATATTGGAAAGCAAACAAGCAGACGGATTTTCTGATGGTAACAAATTTAAGCCACCAAGAGACACCACAGGTGATAACGGTACGTTGCTAACCTGAAGCCGTGATGTTCCTTTCCTTGCTTTCTTGATTAAATGATAAAAACGGTCACTACTTTCGAGACTAAGTGAAATAATTATATAATGTAAAATGTACATAAGATACATATTGTGAAAAACATATAAACAGAAATACTATGCTCTAGTTGTTCTAGTTGAAACCATACTATACTTCAATTATTATTATCTCAACTCTGTGCTTTAGCCGTCTGGCATCGGACTTGAATTCTTGAGGTCCCGGGTTAGATCCCCGGATTGGGCTACAAAAAATTTAGAAAATGTATATTTTCATTTTTCTAATAAAAATAATGTCCGGGATTGGATATGTGCCGGTAAGTCTTGCTACCTATCACAATATGGGATTTAGTGTCTTCGGCTATTCGTGCCCTGTTTGTGCCTCTGCCTAGCCCTTCGGGGGTATGCGCGTGAATATCATTATCAAGCTTTCCTACATATAGTTTTTTTTTAAATAATATGATGTTTTGTATTATTAAAATCACGTGCAACGGGATGCCTAAGATTTTGTGTAGAGGCGCCAAAAATACCAGTTTCATTGATCCATGTTTTTAATCTTGTCTTTTAATAAAATTCATGGGCTTTTAACAATTGTCTAATAAATTAGGATGGATACGAACATCGGTGGTTAGCATTGATGCGCATAAGTGTTTCACTGATTTAGCAATGAAATACGTACCTTGACAAAATGTAAATAAGGAGGCACAATGCTAGAGGGCGCTAGTAACAGAGCGAAATGACAGTCGTAATGATTACACTAAAGTTGAACACAGCATATACTTTTTTCTCATTGCTACTCTATCTCTATTACTTCTTCCAGTATACATAAGACATTTAAATGGGAAACCATACCTTGGATATATATCGTGTAAGTCAGGATGCACAGGAACATGTGTAGAGGTGCCAGTAGCAAGGGGTGACATGGCGGCTGCATTTATCGCTCGGATTCGAGCTCGCAAGCGCGCATATTGCTCTGGCTGGTACTGTGCTTCAATCATCACCACGTTGCCAGTGTACTGCTGCATATTTTTATCATCATTAAAAATTAAGTTTGTACAATGTGAGACGAAAGCTTACACTAGGTGTTGCCTAGTTTAGTTTTATATGACAGAAGACAAGATGATATCTCTCATAGGGCCATATCCCCATACTATATCAAACTATTTCTTATCTCATTGAAAATAATTGGTTTGACATTTAATCATTAACAAAAAAAGATTTAACCAACAAAATTAGTGCTTAAATCTATTTCTTGAGCTTTGGCGCCACCGAGAGAAAAGATGGCTGGAGTTTTTTCATAATTATTGAATTTCGTGTTTATATTGTATCGTGTATTTCCTCGTTGCCACCAAATCTCACAATAAGAGCTTGAGTAATGAGACCACCACTTTACCCAAGACCCTGACATGACTTATTGACTCCTTATGACTAAATATAATTGAATTCCGATTTTGGTGAATTTGTTGCAAATTTGTACTTGACTAATGGCAAAATACTAATGTGAATGCCAAACCCTAAGGAAAGAATAGAAAAAGTGTATTTTGTTACTGTTAATATCAACCTACTGTCAGTAGGTTATGCCATTGATAACAAATGGTTTGATAACTAGGCAATTGATGTTAGGTTTTTATCATAATTAAAATACCTAACAAAGAAAATTAGTTAATCTATTTTTTATTATCAATAGGTTACTAAAATTGGCCTTAGACGTGCGACGCCAGATGTTACGGGTGCGTCACTATCGATCGCGATGTAAGGATTCATGTGCAAGTTTTCCAGCCAATACTTTTTATACCGGAAAATTTCTGACACGCTTACGTTTTGAAAGCGGGAATATGTTGCCCAGTGATCTATAATGACGTAAGTTAAGGACTAGCCACCATTTTAACGTACTGATAAACAGGGTTTAAAACAAAATGCAACCATGGATTCTCTCCATGATAGACATGCACATGTAGTTGGAATTTTGTGTTGGAAATTTTATGAATTCTTCAAAAAAAATTGTTTTTTTAAATAATTTCATTATTATGTCATTAATACTATCTAACATAACTCGATTTTTATTTAACATCAAGTAAATAACACATTTTTACTAAAAACAGCAATGTAATAAAGCAGCGTATTAGGTCGGCACTTACAGCTCGCAACGCGCGGCTTAATGCGTATACTTTGTTCGCTATACATTGCGGGCTGAAAAACTGCTAAATTTTTAACCGATTGTTTCCGACAAAAACTGTAAAAGGAATTTTGAAGTCTAGAATGTATCTAAACTACCACAAAAGTTTTCGTTACAACTTATTACACTCTGTATTGTAGTAATATATCTTCATGATTTAAGCTTTCTTGCACATGATTACGTATTAGTATACAACAATATTTGTAAACTCAAATAATTTATTATTATATTATCGCCTCTGTGGTCTAGCGGTTCAGTTGTTGGACTTGACTGCATGAGGTCCCGGGTTCGAATCCCGGGTCGGGCAACAAAAAGAAAATTGGGTTTTTCCAATTTTCTAATAAAAAAAAATGTTGCTCGGGATAGGATATGTGCCCGGTTGACGATAGGCTTGCCACCTATCACATTGTGGGACTTAGTATCTTCGGCTAGTCGTGGGTGCCCTGGTTGTGCCTCTGCCTACCTCTTCGGGGATATGGGCGTGAAGATACTTTTTTTTTTCTTTTTTAAGTAATTTATTGAAATATTATGTTTGAAAGTTATGTGAATATCAAAGAGAACCTACTACTACATTATTAAATATTAAAATGATTGAAGGTGAGGGTTCAATAAATTGAATCGAAATTGATACTATATTTTAAATTGATTTTAGAACAAATTTTATACGTTAACTTTAGCTTTGTAATGTCGATATCTAATCCAAATTGATACCTTCAAAGCCGCTGCAGCTTGTTCATGAGTAGCACGGTTTAGGTCACGTCCATCCACACTGATGATTCTGTCTCCTCGGTATAGCTTTCCATACGCAGCTCCACCCACCCAAACCCCTGATATGAATACGCCGCAGGCATCGTCCACACTGCCGTTATTAACATCTGAGTCTACTCCTAGGCCACCAACAATATCCATGCCTAACCGAGATCCAGATCGGACTAGTCGAACCGTCCGCCGACCTCTTTTAAAGAAATAAAATTTTATTTAGTTAATCTTAATTAATCTATTATCAAAATAGTGATGACGTTATTTTATGTGAGAGATCAACGAACAAGCACATGGTTCTCCTGATGTTAAGATGTAACCAGGGCCTATATACACAATAGATGTTTCAGGTGCGTCGCTGTCCCGTGGCCGGTATAGTAAGTCTATTGAGCAAGTGTACAGGCTACCCTATCCTCCAGGCCGGAACACGACAGAGTAATTAAGGCGGCAGGAATAGGTAAGGCGGTGAATTCCTACTCGGGCAAGTTCCTGTTCAGTACTCTACCACCAGGGGTCTTGTTAGTGATGGCCTATATTTTCACCATTGCTCTCCACCACCTATTCTACTCAACGGACCTGGACCAAAGCGGGGGATAAATTAAAGGTAGGATGAGATAATGGTACCCATTCTGCTTTGTATATTAAAACTTATCTAAAATAAGTGTGTAAAAATACAAATATGAACACAACACACTCATAGCTGAAGGTAGACGTATACATCTGTATACATACATACGTATACGTATACATCTATATATATATATATA
>NJDD01008674.1:57512-76516 GCA_002245505.1 Calephelis nemesis
ATGATTTGATCAAACATATACACCATATAGTCAATTTTTATTGCCAACCCCGTCGAGGACTCTGCATAAATCTTTGCATGTATGTAGGATTAAAAATAATAGTTAGTGCTTAGTTTAATGTTAATGTACTTTTCTTGTCAAATTTGAATAAAGTATAAATAGCGACAAAAAACTTAAGTTTTTATAGCCTTTGTGATGCTTGAATAGCGAAACCGGTTGGATAAACTATAAAAATAAAAAATATATTGTGAAAAGTACAAGTGCAGTGAATAAGAGTACATTATTTCTATAAATATCGAATTATTCGAAAGCATATGTATTGCAACCGCACTCGAAAGTAAAATCGTAGGAAATCTTCTTTTTCCACATTTTCCCTATTTATAAAAATAACAATATGATTAAGATTAACGAAAGAGCTTGAAATTTTTCCCATTAATCTTCTACAGAGTGGCAATCATAAAAATATATCTCAATTCATAAGTCTCAAACCGGAAAAGTCCATTAAGCTTAAACTGCCACGGGTTATACTAAAAGCCAAAATGAAACGTGCGTTGCATCAAAAGACTTACCTCGGTATTTTATTAGTTTCATCTTCTGAAAGCTCATGAAGTGTAGAACAGGAAGTGGCTTGAGTTCTTGCTGTGAATAAATACAAACTGTAAAGGTAGATTCAAAGCAGTGCAATAATGCAGGTTATGTAAAGGTAGCTTTACTAAAGTTCTGTACTTTGTGACAGATATTAAAATCACTACATAGTATAAAACAATGTCGCTTCTCCTGTCCTATATCCCTATGTACCCTCGTATGCTTAAATCTTTAAAACTACGCAACGGATTTTGATGCGGTTTTTTTCAATAGATAAAGTGGTTAAAGCGGAAGGTTTATGGGTATATTTCATATCCGTGCGCAGCCGGGGCGGACCGCTATTTAAGTATATTGCTGTGCTATTTCCTTTCCAAAGAAAACCGACCGAAAGAAATTTTTTCACTAAAACTACTTCCGACAGTTAAGATTAATTCATTGTTTTTTGAAATGAGTCTTCATTAATCGAGTTTAAAAAAAACGAGAAGATTCTCAATTCGGTCTGTATATTTTTTTATGTATGTACATCAATTTCTCCGTGGTTTCTGAACCGATTTACGTTTTTTTTTATGAGAAATAGTTTTGAATTGGTCCCATACAATTTGATTCAGGTAGGCCCATTAGTTTTTAATTTAATGAGCATTTTTTTACCTATTTTTACACATCCCGATGTTTATTTTATTAAATTTAATCGTATCAGCAATAAAGAATTAAATAAAAATAATTACGTTAATTACAACGGACTTCATAACTAAAAAGTTAAAAAATAATAAAAATTGAATATTTATTACATACTACCTATTACTTATATATGCTATTTACTAATAGGTTTGGTTACTAATAATAATTTGAACGAGTAAAATAATGATAATTGTTAAAATATGTAATTCTAGTCTGTCTAAAATACAGCTTATTTGGCTTTAAAGTACTAATAATGCAAAAATACTTGTGCATGTATGCAAATAAAATAAAAAGGTCTGATTCTGGGCAACACCATCTAATAAAACGGTCCATTCGGTTTTATGTTCAGTCTTAATGTAGCATTATATGGGTTGGAAAAATTACCATAATGGGCTAGTGCTTATTTGGGGACTAAACCTATTTTCCTGCTACCTTATTATATATTTTATTTAATAAAATTAAAACACAAACAGCAAAGACCGCCTATTTTTTAATTATGTCATACAAGTAAACTACGAGTAAAAAACAATATAACTCAAAACCAATTTAACAAATTTTGCGGTCATTTAAAGGCAGCAGAGGGAAAACCAGCAGAGGTCTCCTAACATTTTTATCTAGTTTTGTTTATACATTTTTATTACTTTAGTGTTTTATTAGACATTTTTGTACATGATACTAAGTGACGATCGTCGACTATAGACTATGGACACCATAGATGTTGCAGGTGCGTCGTTGTCTTGTGACAAGGATGTTAGCTAATGATCTACTGGCAACTCTACATTATGGACCTTAGTATGAACGTCTACCTATATCACAAGTGGTCATCACGGTAATGACCGATTTGACATGTGCTCGCCTGTTACGAGATGCCTGTCAGGGAAGTACATACTACTCAGGGGACCCGGATATGGTATAAAACATGTTGAATAAAGTTTCCTTTTTGACCATACAATATCCCTCAGATCATTTCTTTTAATGTAACTTTTGATATATTTTACAACAGCAACTGTTACGTGCCGATTCTTAATATAGGGAGCTTACTGACGACAACTGTCTGATCTTAAATTTCAAATAACTTAGAGATTGTACCACTATTCTATATGCTCGTCGAATTTGAGCTGCTTACAAACGACGTCTTTCTGTCATTTGATAAGGATGCTTGAGTATTTTAGCATTATACTAGCAAAGCTTGGACGTAATGGTAATTTGAAATCTTACGTACTTACATTTAATTATGGATTAATAAATTATGGATGATAGTGCTTATGTAAACATTTTTCATGTTTTAGTATAATTACAATACTTACTAGAATATAAAGGAGCAGTTCCAGTTACAGGTGGAATAAAGCCTGCCGGAAGAACCACCAGAGTAACGTGTCCTCTAGTATTTTGTAACGCGGCAACTGCTTTGGCGTGCGTGGCACCTATTAGCGACGTTTCTATACCCTAAAACAAAATAATTATTTTAGTATTTAAAGCTATAAGTATCTTCACGCCCATATCCCAGAAGAGGTAGGCAGAGGCACAACCAGGGCACCCACGACTAGCCGAAGACACTAAGTCCCATAATGTGATAGGTGGCAAGCCTATTGCCAACCGGGCACATTTCCAATCCCGACCAACATTTTTATTAGAAAATTGCAAAAATCCAATTATCTTTTTGTTGGCCGACCCGGGATTCGAGACCTCATGCAGTCAAGTCCAACACCCGGACTGCTAGACCACAGAGGCGACACGAGACACGAGAGATTTAAAGTAATAGTGTTAAAAATAATAAAGGGGTTGTTGGTCCGGGCTCCTTTGCAGAATAGACCATCTGCCTTCCTGTAAGGCAACTCGTAAAAGGCGAGCATAGGTTTACCGTCACTACTACTGTGACATCTGACTAGATGGTAGAGGTTCGCAGCGCCTCACCCGGATTGGTACCACCGCTTTGCCTATTCCAGCCGCCATAACGTCGTGACGTGTTCCTGTTTGTAAGGTAAGGTAGCCGATAAACTTACTTTTGCTCGAGGCCTAACATCCCGGCTTCAGGTTGGCAACGCACCATTACCACCTTTGGTATCTCTAGGCGGCGTGAATTTCTTACCATCAGGATATCCGTCTGCTTGTTTGCCGTCTAATATTAATAAAAAACCTTTGTGGCTTAGTCAACCAACGCCACAATTGAAATACCTACTAACCATCGATATTTTATTGTAAATAACTCTGTAACGTGACGGTTTAGGATATGTTGACCCCAACACTTTTTTGTGTGTACAAGTGTCCTTATATTTGTAGGAATTATCGTGCACTTTCTTCCTTTTTTTATCGTGCACCGCCATTTTGAAAAAAAAGTCAAAATGGCGGCCAGACACTAAACTAGGCTTCATACAAAAAAGTTCAATCTCCTTTAATTTAAGTAAGCTTTGGTCTGACTTATGTCAACAAAGGTTTACAACCTTTTCGAACGATTAAGGCCCCATACTTAGTCAGCCAGAAGAGCCAATCACCGCACTCCCCCGTTCCATGATTACTATGAAATATTGCGCTCTAAAGTAAACGTCTTAAGCTACAAATCACTATTTTTAACACTATAAAAGTAATTTGAAAAAAAGTATAAAAACTGAAACACTTACCTTTTAGGTATAGTACTTATCTATGTTTACATTAAATCTGGTGTCGATATTTTCATAATTGAAGTAGACAGTTGGGTTTTGCTTTCAAAAAAGGGTTAACTTTTTGATTTTTTCTATCGAGCAAAGTGAAATGAATCGTGTTTTGGAAATACTAGTCTTATAAAGCATATTCATGTTAATCTTATGTATTTTTGTCAGCAAGATCCATGATTGCTTTGTATGAAAAAAACATTATACTGCTGACGTATTTTCGCATATAATATGGCCCCTTAAAAAGCAACTTTGAATAGTTTGTGAAACACTGGGGTTTGAAGCTTGTTTGATGAAATTTGATATTTTTGTTGAGTTTGGCTTACCGTTTGACAGGTTTCTGACGCGTTTGAACAAAATTGGCTTAGTTTTTTACAGAATTGTGTGGAGTGATGTCTGACGGCGATATTATGTAAAATTAAAAACACAAGAAGTCGAGATCTTTGCTTCAAGGCATATTTTATTTTCTCTGCGTCACAGATAAAAGTCTGTCGCCTCTGTGGTCTAGTGGTCATTTGGACTTGATTGCATGAGGTCGCGGGTTCGAATTGGGTATTTCATATTTTCTAAAAAGTATATTTAAGCCCATATCCCCGAAGATTTAGAGGTCCTACTAAGTTCCACAATGTGATAGGTGGCAAGCCTATTGCCAACCAGGCACATATTCTTTCCCGCCAAACATTTTTTATTAGAAAATTGGAAAACCCAAATGTTCTTTTTGTTGACCGATCCGGGACCAAATCCAACACCCGAATCGCTAGACCACAAAGGTGATCAATTCCAATTCTCTAATAAAAAAAAATGTTGCTCGAAACTGAATATGTTCCCGGTTGTCGATAGACTTGCCACCTATCACATTGTGGTACTTAGTGTCTTCGGCTAGTCGTGGGTACCCTGGTTATGCCTCTGCCTACGTCTTCGGGAATATGGGCACAACCAGGGCATCCACGACTAGCCGAAGATACTAGGTACCACCACGTGATAGGTGGCAAGTCTATCGACAACCGGAAACATAAGTTATCGTAAAAGAGGTCAATAAATCAACTGTTGGTAAATGTGAAAAACAATATTTACGTTTCACACACACATTAATGTGTAACATATTTTTATAAAGTTGAAATTGGTCTAGATTTATAGTTTCATACGACTTTTATAACATTCACACAAATATCGTTTAGGTCAGCTTCTAAAATCAAAATGGTGTAGTGGTATTTAATTCGTGTACCATAATTCTTTCTTTAGGTTTTGGCCTTCACGTTAGTATTTAGCCATTAGTCAAGTAGAAAATATTTGCATTGAATTTTATATCAATTTCAATTAATTAAAATTAGTCATAAGTCGTCAGGAAGGCATGTCAGGCTCTTGGGTAAAGCGGCGGCCTCATTACACATGCTCTGTAATGAGATTTGGCGGCAACGAGGAAATACACGATACGCTAATTTCTTAGTGATTATTTCATTTGTGCTCTTTCACTGAACAAAATTGCACAAAATGCCACCAAAATTGACTAATTTCACTCAATATTAACACGAAATTCAATAATTATAAAAAAAACTTCGACCATCTTTTCTCTCGATGGCGCCAAAACTCTGTACCATAATTGCGTTTCGTTATTGCAAGGCGTGATAAGTCCTTCTGTATAGAGGGTTTTTATGTATATACCAATAATAGCTATTATTAGACACTAGGACATTATAAAGACTAATGTAGCGGCAATATTATTATGAATATTTTCCAATCATTAGGCACATAATAAAACTTCAAATAATTGGCAAACTGACACCTGTAAAAAAGAACGGGTTGTAATCCGGGAGTGCAGGCAGAAGTGAAAACATGAATATTAATGTTTTTTTTATGACATTGGAAGGCAAACAAGCAGACGGATTTCCTGATGGTAAGAAATTCCCGCCGCCTAGAGACACCCAAGGTGGTAATGGTGCTTTGCCAACCAGAGGCCGGGATGTTAGGCCTCGAGCAAAAGTAAGTTTACCGGCTACCTTACCCTCCGAACCGGAACACGTCATGACGTTATGGCGGCTGGAATAGGTAAGGCGGAGGTACCAATCCGGGTGAGTCGCTGCGAAACTCTATCACCTAGTCAGATATCACGGTGTTAGTGACGGCAAGCCTATGCTCGCCTTTTACGAGCTGCCTGGCACAGGAAGGCAGATGGTCTATTCTACAAAGGAGCCCGGACCAACACGGGGGAATATTAATGTTGTGCATTTTTGATGTTTTGAAATGGTTAGGGAATAATTTTGCACGAATTGCATGAATTAACAGCATGAAAGTACTGTAATTTATGTTCTAGAATACAATATTCATTTATTACGCTCTCGTATACAAACGACACCACGAAAATTTGCGCAAGCGCCCTGCGCCGTCTTACAAATTTTCGATCAGGTGACGTGTCCTGACGCGAGTTTAGAAGTTTTTCCTCATTCCAAAAAAAGTGCGCAACGCCGGTAAAGAATTTTTCACTTCAAAAATCAATAAGTAGTTAAATTTACTTTAGTATTCCATGTGGAAAAAATTTAATCCACTTTTTTTTCTGACAGTGCACTGGCAGCTGGTTTTGATATAATGATAGGGACGTATAGAAAAAATGACTTACATCGTCATCCCTAACAGCTAAAATTTTATCTCCTAATTTCAGTCTCCCGTCGTGATGAGCAGCGCCTCCAGGAGCGATGTGGGATATGAAAACTCCCCCACCACCTGCGACATCATCCGCACCACCAGCAATGCCCAGTCCGAGTCCTCTAGCACCACGACATAATTTCACTACCCTTGGTCTTCGTGCTCTTCGAACTTTCTGTGAATGATTTCAAAATGTCATACACATGTCATGTGTCAAGAGCGCGTCTGATTTGCTTTTTTTGTGATATTGGAAGGCAAACAAGCAGACGAAAATGCAGACATCTAAATGTTCTTCACACAAATGACTGCCCCCTTCAGGAACCGAACCCGCGCCTCGCGGTTGCTCGATGTAGTTAGGCGTGTACGCTAGCCACTCGACCAACGAGGCGGTCATCAAAGAGATGACTATATAAATTTTTTTAGTAGCTACTGTAGCAAGAAAAAAAACCCTACAAACCCTAATAATAAAATTTTATATGATACATATTATTTGACCGCCTCGTTGGTCGAGTGGCTAGCGTACTCGCCTAACTACATCGAACAACCGCGAGGCTCGGGTTCGATTCCCGACGGGGGCAGACATTTGTGTGATGAACATTTAGATGTCTGCATTTCCGGGTCTGGGTGTTTATTAAATTTATTCTGGTATCTATTTAAGTATTTCTATGTATTAGTATCGTTGACTGACACCCATAACACAAGCATAATATAATTTGCTTACTTTGGGGTCAGATTCAATTTGTGTGAGTTGTCCTGGGATATTTATTTATTTACATATAAAATACATACAATGGAAAAAATATTTTAACATATCACTAAGCGATACGAATTAACAAATCATAAAGTAAGATTACGCACTGTTGTTTTAAACTTTATCAATTAAAGGATTAGACTGAAATGGGGACGGAAGTAGTTTAAATAAATTATAACTTATACTTTTGAAGCTTTTTTGTTACATAAAATCTACCTTACCAATTAACTTCATTAAATTATTATCTACTAGCTGCGCCCCGCGGTTTCACCCGCGTAAGTCCCAATCCCGCGGGAACTCCGGGATAAAAAGTATCCTATATGTTATTCTGGGTCTTCAGCTACCTACATACCAAATTTCATCGTAATCGGCTTTGTAGTTTTTGCGTGAAAGAGTAACAAACATCCATACATCCATACATACAAACTTTCGCTTTTATAATATTAATAGGATTCTATGTCTTTTCTCACAAATTGGTAGAATATGTTGGTATAAGGAAATATGTTGGAACAACTCCTTAGCATACATTTTCCTAAAATCATATATTTTCATTTTTAAGGTTGTGATAAGGGGAAAATTTTGTGACAACGCTATGAAGTTGTTACAAAATATTTCCTCCATATAGAAGTGTGGTGTTAAAATAGTTATATAGGTACTATCGCCTCTGTGGTCGAGCGGTCAGGGTGTTGGACTTGACTGCATGAGGTCTCGGGTTCAAATTCCGGGTCGGCCAACAAAAAAAAATGTTGGTCGGGATTGGAAACGTGCCCGGTTGGCGATAGGCTTGCCACCTATCACATTATGGGACTTAGTATCTTTGGCTGGTCGTGGGTGCCCTGGTTGTGCCTCTGCCTACCTCTTCGGGGATATGGGCGTGAAGATACTATAGGTACTATATTTTACTAAGGCAATAACTTTTTAAATGACTCAAAGATATAACCTTAATAATCTTAGTTTGTTTTCATATGATTTGCTTCGTCTCCTACTATTTTTTCTGCAACTTATACTTTTTTTATTTTTTTTTTAAACTTTTTTTTCAACTAACCTTGAAAATAGATTTGTTTCTACTTATTTTTAAAGACTTATTGGTAATGTACTAACAATTCAAACACAAACTGCAAATAAGCAACTTTAATTTCAGCATTACAATCTATTGTGCTGAACCAGTTCCCATATAATTTTATGGGACTACGTTGTAGGGAACGTTTAAAAGATAACAAAATAAAAATTAATATTTAATTCGGACTACTCTGTAGAAACTAATATGTGACCTAGTATACAAAAAAATACACAACTAAAACTACTAACTACTGGTAACTGAGTAGTAGTTAGTACTAAACTACTGAGTCTTTTTTAAAATACAAAATTAGTAATTCACCAGATTTTTTTGTTTGCATTAAGTACGCTTAAACCATTTCGTGTGCATTTAGGAACGTTCCTTGTTACCCTATTATTACAAATTAGGCCATGAGGTCATCGTCACCTCTTTCTTCATTAAACCGGAGAACAATAAACAAGAAAAGCTGAAATTTTCATAAGATAATAAAAAAATTAACTGCAACTTTTATATTCATAAGTAAAAAAGTAACTTTCTTCATGCCCGTATTCCCAAATTGGTAGGCAGAGGCGCAACCAGGGCACCCATGACTAGCTGAAGACACTTACTCCCACAATGTGATAGATGGCAAGCCTATCGCCAACCAGGCACATATACAATCCCGAGCAACGTTTTTTTTATAAGAAAATTAGAAAAACCAAATTTTCTTTTTGTTGCCCCGACCCAGGAATCGAACCTGGGACCGCACGTAGTCAAGTCCAACACCTGGACCCCTAGACCACAGAGGCTTCGTGTTATCAAAATACAGTAAAATTTTCTATGCTAGAAATGCTAACGAACCAGGGTTAGAGCACATTAAAGTAATAATGTTGCGGTCGACCCCAGACAGAATAATATGCCCCAGGGTGTAAATGTACTTATTTTAATTATATAAATGTGCAAACGAGTTGGAAATTATATCATATACTTTAGGAATGCGATCCCAATAGAAATACTAAGTTTCAACCCCGTTCCGAGGTCAAGTCATCATTTTTTTTTACTTTTAAATAATATGTCATCGTTATTATGAATGGATATCATATTATATATTAATGTTATGATACAAAATAAACTTCTTGTGGTGTATATTTAATCGCTTTCTAACATCTTTCACAGTTCTGGTGTAGTGGAAAATGTATTTACTCATTTATTTTTGCAATACTAATTTGAACAATATAGGTATATAACAATGCAAATATTCAACAATACTAGGTACTTATATAATGTTCACAACATAAAAAAAAACATATTACATAGTATGTCTCTGAATTTTCACAATAGTTAAATACAAATATGACTTAAGTATCCTTCAAAATAAGAGCATATTCGTTATATTAAGTCCAAAGGGTAAGAATACAAACTGTCACGTTCTTCGCATGTGACATCTGGCACGATTTCGTAAAAAATATTTCTGTTATTTGATTTAGCGTACTTCCGAGATGGTTCCATTGCCACTAAGTGCGGCTCTAAGTGCAGTCCCAGGGAAATCGAGAAAAATACTTATTTTTGTATGTGTATCTAAGTAACTTTAAGTTATTTTGTAATTTTGGTGTGATTGAATTCTTAAATTAATCTTTAACACGAAATTAGACAGAGAGGTATTGTATATATACGACATGTAAGCTAAGAAGAATATTTTAATAATTTCAGCTAACTAACTAAATAATTAAAATTAAAAATGTATTGAGGCCCCCGACCTGTGTCACAACTCATATCGTCATAAAAACTTGTTTGACATTTCTGGATGAACTCGCCGCTCATCCTTGACCACGAATCGGACTTTTTGCTGTGAGTTTGGAACAGACTAAAGAAATATGAACAACACAGAATATAATTCGTATCTACAAATCTACTACAATAACTATGCTCTACTAAATTACAATGATAAAAAAATGAAAATCAGGACCGTCTTTATGTCACTGTAAAACGGACTAAGTATAAAGGCAACCTAAGACTTAAACCTTAGCCTACGTTTGTAAACAAGACGATTACAAACCGGATTAGTCTGGAGTTCAAGAATAAACTAAAGAATAAAAATCTTGTATTTTTTCGAGTTTAAAGTTTTGCAATACAATATAATACAATTTAACATGATGTGTCAGTTTATAATGTCTAACGGCCATGTTTTAATGAGTCATTAAATCTAAATCTAAAAAAATGTCTAAAAAAATGTGACTTAATGATTAAGTATTAATTGATACCTCTAATTGCACCACCTAGTTTACAGCCAAACTATTAAACATGACAGGACACCCAGAAAATACTCAGAAAATACCAAATGGGAACGTCTTATAACCCATAATCTACATGTATCCCTTACAAATTGTACTTGAATATCTATGAAGTATACGTGGAACCAATGGCATAACTCGTTGGTAACAAGAATGATATATTGCTTAGGAAAACATTAGGGAAACATAAGAATAACGACGTGGATGGGGGCGTGAAGCTAACGACCGTACTTTACAAAGTGCATGTTACTATGATCGGTAAACTTGTAATGTAAAACATCCCTAACCCCCTGTTCATACGTGCACACATTTTTCATACACATATTTATTTATTTAATCATTTAGTCTATACAAAAAAAAAACTTACATAAATTTTAATACCACTAGACTTATACAAAAGGTCAGCTTATCTCTAATAGAGAGATTTTTTCCAGCTCACCCAAAAAGGATCTCATAAAATAACTTAAATGGTAGACTTACAATGCACAATAAATTAAGTGAGAAAAAAAATTAAAACTATACAGCATTTACACATGTATGTCGTATGTACCAAACCAAGGAGAAAAACAATAAACAAATGATATGCACAAAAAAAGAAAAAAAAAAACATTTAACGTGCATACATAAATACATACACTTGTATACGTAACAAGAATATATAAACTTGTATATTATATCTCTAAGAATACATACAAAATACTAAAGTACACATACTGAGTAATATGATAAAACTGAATATTATGTATGTACATACATACACAAATATATACCAATCTTAGCACCAAGTCCCTTATTTTGTAGGAAGAAAGTATCAAGTGCCAAATAAAATACAAAATAGTAAGTAGGTATTAGACAAGCATTTCTCTCACTTTAGCTACCGGTGCAATATAAGTTAAATAAGTCTAATGATGAAATACAAGTTAACTACATACAAATAACTAGCAGAACGTTTCTACAAAGCAATTACTTAGCTTTTGCGTAATATACTCACTAGTCGCACTATAATATAGCCAGCTAAGTTGTATATGAACATAGCAATATAACATGCCGATGTGTACATAGCAAATAATGAGACCTGTTATATGTGTATCATGTGCGAGCACTATTAAAGTAGGTCTGAAAATTAACGTGCGTTTTATTTAGTGAAATTATTTTGTTTGTTTAAACAGAGGGATTTAAAAAAAACACGCACACACACACACGCATACGCACCTACGCACGCACGCATGAACGCACGCACGCGCGCGTGTTAAACTTGTAACAAGACTTTTTTTCTATCTGGTTTAAAAATACTAGGTATGTATCTAACGAACATAACACAAGAAATAAACCGCATTAAAATATTTCTTCACGAAAAATATAGAGCTTTTATAGTTTCCAAGTACGAGCTACAGGTGGCTCTGCTACAGAGCATGACACATGAAAAATCTATTGCAAAACCACGACTTCACAAATCGAGCAAAAACGTGGTCTTTTTGCGTTGACATATTGCAAACATATTTGCTCGGGTCCAGGGGCCTGATTATGTATCTCAGTGGCCAACTCAAAATGGAAAAGCGTACATCAAATAGCTGTCAAATGACGTGTTTTATATTTGGTATCTCCAGTGACCAACAGAAATGCAACAGAGATAGCAAACATATATGACGTCATTTGACAGCTGTTTGATGTACACTTTTCCATTTTGAGTTGCCTACTGAGATATATAATCAGCCCCCTGATCATATTAAGAGAAAAATGCTAATTATAGATGTAGATACTAACTGTTAGTACCGGAAGCTTATTTAACGTGTTGAAAATTATTTAGGGAAGACTTGAGAATGTATTATATGAGGTATTCAAGTACTAATTTAGACGCTGTTAAACTACAAGAAAGCTTTGGTATTATTTTTAATATTATGTTCTAGTTGGTATATATATGCGACATACTTGTTTAAATAAACAAAACCCTCAAGTCGGGTTTTGATTAAATTTGAATGGGAGAAACCGGGAACTCTTAGGCCTGCAGTGATGTCGTAATTTCTTTTGACTCATTACTTCACGGTGTCTGTTAAAGTTTCTAAAATGAAGGCGTGAACGTGTGTTAGACTATGCATAGAACTTAGAAACGTGTGTAGTAATAAATAAATAAATAAAAAAATGTGTGTGTACTTATGAACACGCGTTAGAAGTTATACTTCTTCGGCGTAATAAGATAAAAATCTTTTTAAAAATTTTATCTTTTGCCTTATTTTACATTTGTAGACAAAATGACACTAACCCTAGAAAAAAGGTATTTAATACATTAAAAGTTTTATTATAATGCATTATTTAGTTAAATAAAGTTTATTTAATATTTAATAAAAACTAAAATGTTATCTTTAGCTAACTTCATCGTGTCGGTTTTTCGTGACGATGTACGCGCGCATCGTAAAAATTTACCCTCATCATTTTTTTCTAACGCGCCAAAAGAAGTATAACTTCAATAAATGTTTCTAGACAAGTTATACAAATTGAATCTAACCCCAAAGTAAGCAAATTATATGCTTGTGTTATGGGTGTTAGTCAACGATACTATATTATACTATACTTAAATAGATACCTGAATAAATTTATTAAACAACCAGACCCGAAAATGCACACATCTAAATGTTCATCACACAAATGTCTGCCACCGTCGGGAATCTAAGCCGAGTCTCGCGGTTGGTCAGTGTGGTTAGACGTGTACGCTAGCCACTCGACCAACGAGGCGGTTAAATTAGTATGTGAATAGTGTGTAGTGTGTGAATGTTGTTTGGTCTATAGTACGACAATAGTAATAGATCTAGTTTATACTTCACCATGCAATGCATCCTGCCTTAGATAGGATTCGCTTGTAATAGTCACTGCTGGAAATTGAACTCGAGCCTCAAGGATTGAGGTCGTTAGTCTTGCATGCTAACCTCTCGACCAACAATACGTGCAAAATAGGTATTAGATAAGCATTTCTCTCACTTTATCAGCATTCCACTCCAAGTTATGTAAGTTTAATAGATGAACTACAAGTAAACTACGAGTACGTAGAAATAACTAGCAGAACACTTCTACAAAGCAATTACTTAGCTTTTGCTGAATATACTCACTAGTCGTACGATATTGCCAGCTTTCTGTAAGGCATCCACAGCAACAGAATGCGGAGCTCCTTCTACCGAAATATCGTTAACCTACATAGAAAAATTATTAACATTTAGGTTAAGTGGCGTATGACGTCAAAATTCCAATAGCTAGATTTCTTGAACGATCAAACTAATTAAGTTGATGTGAAGTTCGATAATAATTAATTTAATTTATTAAAAATATGTTTCATTGTCGAAACTGTTATGATTCCATAAATTTTGAAGGAAGAAAAAATTTCGCCCCAGACAGGATTTGAACCTGTAACCTTTCGTCTCAAGCCGACGAATGCTCTAACCAATTAAGCTACTGAGGATTCAAGTACCGTGGCGAAATTTTTAATTCCTTTCTAGCCCGTTAACGCGGGTAGTTATGTCCTATAGATACACAATTCTTTCAATTTATGATTGTCGCGCAGCAATCGATAATCAACGCATTGTCTATCAAGGGGAAACAGCTGCTTTATAATTCTTATAACATGCATTAGATATTCAGTGAGACTTTTAAACATCAAACAAAACCTATCCTATGTTAACGGCCAATATTAATAAACTATCTACAGATAGAGATAAGCCTAATAGAGTTTTGTTGCTTAGGAATTTGATTAATTAGGTTAGGAATTAAATTAGGAACTATCTTTATCTGAAGATAGGTTATTAATATTGACCGTGAATCTATAAAACCTTAAAAACTCCAATTATCAAAACATAATTTAGTTCGAATTCCAATTTAAAAACGATGGTTTAAATATTTTAAATCTTTGTCATATCGAATTCACAATTAGCCACGTTTTCTATAAAGACAAAAAGGTTTACGAAAGTTAAATAGGTATTCCGTTCTAACATCTAAATAAAGACACATAATTTAGTCGGAATATCGACTTACATTGCTATGTTTGTACATAAACTGAAACTCACAAATTGAAACACATAAATTGGACATCAAAACCTTTCGACACGCACAAGCCACGCAAGGGAAATATTCCAGTGCTGATTTATACAATTACCATTATTTGGTATATTTATTTCTATATTTTTGATTTTGTAACAATTTGAGTATTTCTATTAACTACTAGCTGTCCCGGCGAACTTCGTTCCCTTTCAGTTTGTACCGGGTAAAATTAAGTTTTTTTTTCTAATTACCCTGCTATTTTCCCGGTTTTTTTCTTCATAAAAATCTTCTTCTGATAATAACTAACACAACAAAAAATAATAAGCCAAATCGGTTTACTAGTTCGGAAGTTATGCGCTTACTA
Organism: Calephelis nemesis; assembly: GCA_002245505.1. NCBI lineage: Eukaryota > Metazoa > Arthropoda > Insecta > Lepidoptera > Riodinidae > Calephelis > Calephelis nemesis. The sequence continues at coordinate 72,529 of NJDD01008674.1, forward strand.
ACACATTTAGCAAATTCATTTTTATGTTATAGATTTCTTTCGACTTTTCCATCTAGCATCATTTCACACATTTTAGTTTGTCGTAGACAAAAAATAAAACGTTGTTCCTCCTTGTTTCCTCGCAATCGAACGGTATAAAAAATTGTGTGTGTACTTATGTACACGCGATAGAAGTTATACTTCTTCGGCGAAATAAGATAAAAATCTTTTTAAAAATTTTATCTTTTGCCTTATTTAAAATTTGTAGACAAAATGACACTCACCATAGAAATAAAGAAATATTGTGAATACAGTTGTCAGTTCTCACGCAAACATACGTAGATGTCCTTACTTTTACTTTGTTGGTACCTTTTTTTGAAAAACTAAAATTTTATCTATAGCTAACTTCATCATGTCAGTTTTTCGTGACGGTGTGCGCGGGCATCGTAAAAATTTACCCTCATCATTTTTTCCGAACGCGCCAAAAGAAGTATAACTTCAAAAAGTAGACTTCAATTTTAAACCAAATCGGTTAAGCTGTTCTTGAGTTAAAATTTATTAATAGTGTAACTAGCACGAGATTCTTTTAAATATTACATAGACTTTTGTCATAGTTACTATATTTCATGACAAATTAATCTGTAATAACAAAAGTAATGTCACTTGAATGTTACTACCTATGTACTTAATGCTAAAATTAAAAAGAACATGAATTTGGATGATACCTAGAGCTTTTTTCAGGGCTTTATTGAATTGAATAAAATATTTTATTTCATTTAAACAATATGAACGAGTTTCTATCGTCTTACAAATAGATCTAGAAATTTTTTATCGAAATTAATACAACTTACAGTATGTGTGGAAAAAGAGATTTTAATGTATTGCAAGGCATTTATTATGGTTTTGATACATAGGAATACTTATCTGTAAAAATAGTAAGTCAGTGTTTTCAAGCCCGTATCCCCGAATAGGTAGGCAGAGGCGCGAACAGGAGATCCACAACTAGCCGAAGACACTAAGTCCTACAATGTGATAGGTGGCAAGCCTATCGCCAACCGAACACATATCTAATCCCAAAAAAACATTTTTTATTATAAAATTGGAAAAAAAACACATTTTCTTTGTGTTACCCAAATTAAGAATCGAACATGGGACCTCATGAAGTCAAGTCCAATACCTGGACCGCTAGACCACAAAGGCGATTATCTGTGAATATACAAATATTAAAACTGTAGAAGATAAAATTCTGTACAACGGAAACATACAAAAAATATGAAATTTTGATGTAAGATAAGATTGAGCAAAAAAGAAAATTCACTCTTAAATAATTCATATTCAAAGTGTTTTATGTGCAGGCGGAACGAAATTTGCAGGTTTGATTAGTAAATAAAAAACAGTAAAAGTGCTGCGTTAGTACATTGAAGACATTCCAGACAAAATAATTGGGGTTGCCTACGGGGACGAACATAAATCATTTTTGTGGGATTCTTCGTTTGACGGTTTATAGGGACGTTACCACATGAAAGTTTTTTTTTAATCTGGCTTTCAAAATTTGAAAAAGACCTCTCTCAAATTTAGCAAACCATCGCCTCACGGTGCTCAAACAAGATGCTTCTTTCCCAAAAGCATTTTGAAGACGAGCGGCACAGTCTTGCGGAGAAAGAAAACTTCTAAAATCATAAACATCATCGCTCTAAAAAATTTTTCGACTTAATTCTATTTTCGTTGCGTACGAAAAACTTAATGTGTGATAAAGTTGCAATTGACAAATTATTTCCCGGCAATAGTTTTTATTTTATTACTAAGAAGTTTGCAATGTTTAAAAAATTCTAGTGGTCGCCCGCATAATACACTTTAATATATTTTTAACAAGAACGACATCTTCATTTCTCAAGACCAACTACTTTGTTTCCAACTTTTTAGTGCTCCATCTCTTTTATCGTTATCATCAACATATTTTTTTGTGTGTGTCAAATGCATGGTAGTGTGGGTAATGTTTTATTTATTAATTTAATGTACTTTATAAGCTTTATTATTGAACAATATTAGCGTTCTGCACTTCTCCTACACAAACTATAAGTGTGCCAAATTGTATGCTCCTCCGTCTGCGCGATTTTCGTAAAAAGGGGTTCAAAGTTTTGGCATCATGTATTTACATATAGTTAACATTCGAAATTCAAATTGTTCCTATCACCCAGAAGTGCAAAACTTTTAGTGTGTCCCATGTATTGTTAGTTTCTAGTATCGTAACATTTCTACTGCATTTAGGATCATCCAATCAAACTCCTTTTTGTTAAAGTCCGAGATCGCATTACACTTTTGGCTATTTATTATTGAAAGGATCGTATCACGTACGAGTACGTACGCGTCCGTATCATTTATGCTACCGACGTACGTGTGTGATACTGTAATTGAAATTAGGAAACAAACCCCGACGCCTTATCTAACATTTTGTATTTTCTTGTTTTCAACTGTTATTTTACATTTAAAATAAATAACATATAAATGTATGTGAATTTAATTAATAAAACTGTCTTAATAACCGCTGGTTAAATTATGAATTTAATAAAATGAAATTAAATGCAGCTTTTACCTATTAATAGTGAAAACTTTAAAATGCGTTTTTTAGTAATTGCGTTTTACTTTTCGTAACTACAGTACAGTTTACACGGTTTTTAATAGTATTTTTTTAATTATATAGTATACTAGCTAAGCTTTTTTTTACAAACTACCTATTTTTTTTTCATATAAGTCTTCGTCCAATAACAACCAAAATATAATAATCATAGTTGGTCCATCCGTTCCCACGTAATGCAATGACCGAAGAAAAAAGAGGAATTCATTTTTATAATAATTTTGATAAGTAACGTTAGGAAGTTAAAAGTCAAAACATTCTTTATTCTCCCCCTTAACTTAAAGGCACCGTACTTTACGGTCGTTTTGCCTATGACTTTTGCTAATATCGTCAAGCAAAATGTAATCAGGAAATCAATTACATTTTAAATAGCTGTTGTATATTATTACAAGGTTTAACTGTCACTATAAACTAGTATTATAGCAAATATATTGGCAAGATTTAGTTTTATAAATTTGTTTGATTTTTTTATGAAAACTTATGTCATAAAATTATTAATTCACATTAAATTTTCAAAACTTGATAGCTAACTAATAGCAAAGACAATATATATAACCAACCATAATAATTATGCGCCATCTAGCTAATTAATGTGCGTTATTTCGTCAACTCTCCTACATCATATTCACCTGTCACATAATATGAATAATCTAGATGGCGTTGTACTATTGTAGTTTCTGACTATCGCGCAACACCATCTAGATTTAGTCAGAATTTCGGGGAACGATTTTAATGTATGACATTGTCAATCTATTATATTTACTAATCTTTGATAATAGCTAGTTTAGTACTCAACAAATTATGTTGTACTTAAAGAAATTGTAATAATGGTAAGCCTAATGTTCTTACCTCTATAACTTTTGCATATAAATGTACAAGCATTTCATTAAAATTAACATCATTTACATATACTTTGTAACACATTACTAATTATGAAATGTTATTCCCTCAAGGAACCCTCATAATAACCTACAACAACGTTGAATTACGCTAATTACTTCAGTTATTCCAAAATCACAATTTCCTGAAGCATATCTATAATGTAAAGGGTTCTTAGAAAAGCTTACTGACTGAAACTCTGAAGTATTTTAATATATTATCAGTAATGTAAAGAAGAATTTTCTTTGACGTTAATGTGAAATATTATGTAAAAGATTTGCTTTTGCTTAGCTTTGTAAATACCAATTGAATTCCATTTTCGTAAACATATGTTTTCGTCACAATTATAGAAATATTGATTTTTTTTTGTAACAAAGTAATTCTAAGTTTTTCTTTAAGTAATCACTACATAGCACTACATAGCACTACATAGCACTACATAGGCAAGGGTTCACGCATGGACTGTACAAGTTACAGGGCCATTAGTTTGATCAG
>NJDD01008676.1:0-26041 GCA_002245505.1 Calephelis nemesis
CAGCAGAGATAGGTAAGGCGTTAGTAGCAATCTGGGGAATACATTGCAAAACTCTATCAAGTTAGCTGACTCCACAAATTAGAATTCCAGCATCCGTAAGCCTAGCCTGAGACTACTCTCCTGAGGAGAGAAGTTAGCTTTGGCAATTTCATCCGCTTCCAAGCCTACATGTACTTGATCTTCTCATCACTTCGATTATTTCCGAGATTTCATTTAGTCTAAAATTTTATCATGTAACATAACATTAATCTCAATTGCAACACTATTTATTCAAAACTAGCTGAGCCGACAAACTACTGTATAAAGTAAGTGTGAACATTGATTTTTTTCATTTGAACCTCCTCCGACCATAACTAACACAATAGTAAAAGTGAAACGTATAGGTAACTTCTTTCACTTCTTCAGAGTCGGTTAATTAATCAAAATCTAATTAAAGCTCAGACCAATAAAATACTTTTTATTGGTTTGAGAATTGAAGCTATTGCTTAAGTTTGCAAAAAAATTGTTCCTTTTATTTTTGTAAGAAGTATTTTTACGCCTGTACATCGAGCACTGCACATCAAAAAGGTAAGCAGAGGTACTATCAGGACACCCACAACTAGCCGAAAACACGAAGGCTTATTTTCATAAACCACTTATTTTAGGTACGACGCAACGCAAGTGATTTTTGACTCGTCACAGAGTACTTAGAGATACGACGCATTTCGTTGTGCTTAACAAAAACAACCACAAAGTTTCTTTATGTAACTTGAGGGCCTATTCAATAATATAGAATGTTTACATTTCGAAAATATTTATAAACACAAATATTAAATTACGCGCGCCGAGCACTTCTTTTCGTTGTACGCTAGCTACATTAATTACTACTAGAACGTGACCATAAAAACGAAATTTATATATTAACAAAATGTTAAGATTTAATATATGTTTCATAGCAAAATGGCATAATCAATTTCAATATCACTTTTATTGCTAAGAAGCTAATTTTAAATAAACATTTTTACATTTCTCGTCATTTAAGTTTGTGTTATAACTTATAAGGGAAAGGGGCATCAAACTAATCAAATGCGGAAAGAGTGAATGAATGGTTTTGCTTGACACGGTACTAAGAGTGGTACTAACTCTGGTACTAGAGAGTCCTCAGTTGGTCTTCGTTTTGTAATAAGAATGACATTTAGTACGGTAACAAACTTTGATACCGTAACAAACCTAGACTTTTTGGTCTTGGTTTAAACCTGGTACTAGAGTGTTTTTTTGGAATAAGGCGGTTAGTCCTACAATGTGATAGGTAGCAAGCCTATCGCCAACCGGGTTATATACAATCCCGGGCAACCTTAATTTGTATTAAAAAAATTAAAATATAAATTTTTAATTATTTTTTGCCCGACCAGGGAATCAAACCCGGGATGTCAAGAAGTCAAGTCCGACGTCAGACCGCTAGACTACAGATGCGATACCCTTCAGTTAATTTTAAATAATATGATTTATCCCATTTTTTGACAACACGTTTTTCTATATTGTTTTGATCTGCCAATAAACACTACATAATATCATTCTTAATGGACAATTATCACCAACCGTTTTTCTTAAAACAGGATGAGTCCCTTAATTTCTTCTATATATAGAAATGAAAAAGTAACGCTTAACGTCCCTTTCCAGGTTAATGTTACCTTTTCTTATAAAAATATAACAATTTAAACCAACTTAATTACAAATACTAAGTAAGCGAGATACACGACATGTGGTGGCAAATACCTCCTCCCAGGATACATTCTGTCGAGATAAAAACCCTTAGAAGCAGTAACCAGTACAGCTTGAACCCCAGTTAAAATTTAAACAGTTAAATGTCGCCTCTTTCGTCGCATCAGTATGAAGCATGAGGGTCATCTTGAGATGGTGCTGAAATTTGATACGCGAAACCTTATAAACGTGTGTTCCTCTTGGATCTTTTTAAATGGAAATATTTTAGACATAAATTACTTTAAACTGATTTTTACTGCGATAGAAAGGTTATGATTTTCGAATTCATTATTATAATTATATCTTTATTGAACACAACTGATATTACAAAAAAAATAATTAAAAGTAAAAAAAACAAAGTATAAAAGGCGAGCTTGTCTCTTATAAAAGAAATTTCTTCCAGCCAACCCGTAAAAGGAAAGTAATAAATGAAATAAGTAGACTTGGTGTACAGATAAATAAACTACTAAGTATATACCATTTAATAAACTAACGCACATAATATAAAAAAAACAAATAAGCAAAATTAAACTAGCATAAACCTAAAGTAAAATTATAGGAACGAATAATTGAGAGTCTAAGCTACGTCAAAGAAATACTCTTTTTGATATTTCTTGGAAGAATCTCATCAATCAAAGTTCATTTTCATCAAGAGTTTGTTTATCCTCCTGATAAATAATTAAGCTTTAACTTTGACTAAGAGACTTTATTTCAAAAAGAGGATCACTACTTTAGTGAAAACTAGCTTGAGTATTTTTAATTTTTATTAATTATTTATTAATCTATCATTCTAACTCCTCTTTTAGTCTAAAATATCTTAGCTCTTCCTTAAGAATGCTATAATATTAAGCCACTTAAGTTTTAAACTTTTTTTTTAAGTTATAAAAAAATTAACAATTAAGCTTCTCCTAATTTAACGTACTTGGAGCAATTTCCACTTACTCCCAGTAGACTGTGAATTATTTTAATAAGTTTCGAAAATTAAATGCAAATATGAAGGTGGATTTAATATTGTTAGAAAATATACGCTGTCAACAGACACCTGAGATATTAGTAAGTACATTGCCAACCGGAAGTAAAACCTGGTCTAGGTTGTTGCCTGTAAATAATGTCAAAAAGTATCTTCACGCCCATATCCCCGAAGAGGTAGGCAGAGGTGTAAATGCAGACACATTGTGTTTTATTTAAAAAATAAAAAAAGTATCTGTACGCCCAAATCCCCGGAAGAGGTAGGCAGAGGCACAACCAGGGCACCCACGACTAGCCGAAGACACTAAGTCCCACAGTGTGATAGGTGGCAAGCCTATCGCCAACCGGGCACATTTCCAATCCCGACCAACATTTTTTATTATAAGAAAATTGGAAAAATCCAATTTTTTTTGTTGGCCGACCCGGGATTCGAACCCGGGACCTCGTGCAGTCAAGTCCAACACCCGGACCGCTAGACCACAGATGCGATAAATATTATAATAATGTCAAAAAGAACGAAATAAAATAGTCAAGTATGTCTAAGAATCATAGTTAGCTCACATATATTCCAAGACAATAACTATAAAAAGGGGTTCACAAGGCGGTCGCAAGCGGAGCGTAACACCTTGATATTAATATTAACGCATCCCGTGGGAAAGCACTATACGGTTACGGATGGTTTAATACTATTAGTATTATACTAGTTTTTGCTGTGGTTACTGCAGGTAGATGATAGTAACTCTCAAAGATATGTGAACGTTTGTAGTAATGTGCGAAATCTTAATTATTTCACACAGTTTGTCATTTTTAAGCGCAAAGATCCCAATTTTTATCTTTATGTTCTTCAAACGGACAATTATTGCAAGTTTATGTCAAACACGTTGCAAACCCGTGATAGTATGGGCTCCTTTGCAGAATAGACAATCTGCCTTCCTTCCAGGCAGCTCGTAAAGGCGAGCATAGGCTTATCATCACTAACACCGTGACATCTGACTAGGTGGTAGAGTTTCGCAACGACTCGCCCGGATTGGAATCACCGACTTACCTATTCCTGCCGCCATAATGTCAGTGCTTGTCGTTGACGTGTTCCGGTTCAGAGGGTATATTAGCTGGCAAACTTACTTTTGCTCGAAGCCTAACAACCCGGCTTCAGTTTGGCAACGCAACATTACCATCTTTGGTGTCTCTAGGCGTTGTGAATACCATCAGGAAATCCGTCTGCTTGTTTGCCTTCCAATATCATAGAAAAATAACAATGACAATTTTAATAATTAGTAAGTATATTTAGTAGTAGTATAATCATTAGTATTTCAGGTTGGCAACGCACCATTACCACCTTTGGTGTCTCTAGGCGACGTGAATTTCTTACCATCAGGAAATCCGTCTGCTTGTTTGCCTTCCAATATCATAAAAAAAATAGTAGGCGGCAAATTCGAGGGATTGACATATACTGCTTCTTTTTATCATTACGGGACCATATTCTGATACTCACGCTATGTTTTTTAAGATTTTTCACGCCCCCTGTTTTGATATACTTGGTCTGTCTTATTAAAAAACATAGACTAAGGTAGGAGTAAAATTAAGTTGATATTATAGTTGGTATTACATTGTAATAAGGACTTTAAATACGAGGTAATTTTAAGATTAGATCCCCCTTCGTACTGCTGGTAATTTTTGACAAACTACTTCCCTCTCTTTCGAGCTTCACGTGTTAAAGCATAATCCCTATTATCCTGGTATTGTTGTAAGTTAAAGTTAAAAATATGACACTTAGGGCCACTTGCACATTCCCGGGTTACATTTGACATTGAGTTAAACTGTCAATTATAAGGTGATTTAACTCGAGTTAGACGTTAACTCAGTGTTAAATGCTTAAACCAGGAACGTGCAAGTGGCCCTTGAAGTGCATATTTCAGTTACCATCGAGTTCTAATTTGTTTTTAAAAAGTAAAGTAAGTCCCCGAAGAGGTGGGCCAAGGCACCCACGACTAGCTGGAGACACTAAGTCCCACTAAAAAAAGTATCTGTACGCCCAAATCCCCGGAAGAGGTAGGCAGAGGCACAACCAGGGCACCCACGACTAGCCGAAGACACTAAGTCCCACAGTGTGATAGGTGGAAAGCCTATCGCCAACCGGGCACGTATCCAATCTCGAGCAACATTTTTTTATAAGAAAACTGGAAAAACCGATTTTTCTTTTGTGTGCCCGACCCGGGACTCGAACCCCGGATCTAATGCAGTTAAGTCCAACACTTGAACCGCTAGACCACAGAGGCGATTTTTACAATGACCCATAAACCTATAATCTGACAAGAGGCAAAGTAAGAAGTAAAGAAAGATTTTTGAAAGCATAATAAGAAATGGCATGTCTTCAAATCAATCACGAAAAAACAAAAACCGTTAAAACCATCGTATAATGGAGTACAAAGGACTCGAGTCATCCATCCGTGAATCCTTAACGTGGTTACCCACTGTCGTGCGTCCGTTTGGTGATTTATACGACACGGACACGATACGACAAATTTTATAGGCTGATTAATATTGAATTTGTTTGTAATTAATCGTCAAGGAGAAAATCGAAACCACATTAAAGGAGAAACAATATGTTTAATTTTTAAAATGTATCTCATTATACCATATTCATAAATTTTACATTAAAATATTGTATGACTCTATGATTATTACTTCCATTCTAGTAATAATTTAGTTTTAGAATAATGTTACAACAATTAAATTAAGGGTAACAGATAGTAAATTATATATTATTTTAATTTTAAGTTATCAATCAAAGTGTTTATTTTAAAACTAATACTTTTAAATAATGCATTAATAAAATGATTAATAAATAACCTTAACGAATATTATAAAAATAATTTATCAACGTGGTGTCAAGTTGCCATCCTATCTTATTAATATTATAAATGCGAAGTTTATTTGTGTGTTTGTTTGTTATTCCTTTACGCAAAACTACAGAGACAAATTTCATGAAATTTGGTATACACGTAGAGAGTAGCTTGGAGTAACACATAGTATAGTTTTTATCCCAAAACAATGTTCCTGTGGGACCACGTTGGTAACGCCGCGGGCAGCAGCTAGTATTATATATATTCTACAGCCGTATCAATAACATTAATTATTAGTGAATACTTATATATAATGAATGAATACTATAAAATATCATACGTCTTTTTCGATACGACTAGTCGTAATATATAAGTGGCACGTCAAGGAGCACGCGTCCAAGCGTGAATCCTGTACAATGTCGCTCATCAATCGTCAAGGCCACGTGAGGAAAAATAACAATGGGGTGAATTTATGTACAGGGTGCTGTACAACCAACCGACAAAATGTCAATAAGAAACGGACTGCAAATGATGAAGGTTTAAATTCAAATTCAAAAACGTATTAAGGTATTAATTAAAAAAAGTATTGATACGTGATGCCAAATCTTTATCTTTTTTTAGGAAAATTGCGCGGACGAAGGAGCACAAAATTTGGCACACTTACAGTTTATGTGTAGGAGAACGCTATTATTTTTCAATAATAGTGCTTATAAAGTACATTATTCAACAAATCATTAAATAATATATTACCCACACTACCATGAATTTGACACACACAAACAAATAAATTAATGATAACGATAAAAGATCACAGATGGTGCACTAAAAAGTTTGGAAACAAAGTAGTTGGTCTTGATAAATGAAGATGGCTTTCTTATCAACAAGATATTAAAATTTATTATGGTCGAATTTCGACCAATGGGCGACCAATTAGTATAGAACTATTTAAACTTATTTTACTTTAACCTATAAGAGGCACGTGTGACTCGTCTATATAATACTAAATCTACCACCGGATCGGAACGTGGCCTCACGCTAAGAAGATCCGGCAAGAAACTCAGCGGGCTTGTCTTTTTCCTTATTCAAAAATATTTTTACAATTATAATTATTGTATCATTACAATTATATTTATAAGAGATTGGCATGAGGAACAATTAATCCCAAGAGGTCTTATCAACTAAATTCATAAAATATGATGATAATGTACATAAACTAAGTATGTATTAGTTTTCTTAGGATATATATGGGAGGTTTCTTAAAAGCTTTTCTCCGGAGCCATCTCAAACGTCATCCAAAGATTTATTTTGACCATGCCATCAAAAAACTGTCATATCTATTTACTTATATCTATACTATTACTGAGTTACTTTCACCGTGTCTTTCGGGGTGTAGCTGCGATTCCGATACGGTAATTATTTATATCAATTTCAACGTATGTGTATATTTAATTTTTTAATAAAAAATACGTTGCCCGGAATTGGATACGTGGCCGGTTAGCGGTGCGCCTACCACCTATCACATTGTGGAGCAATATTTTCAGCTAGTCGTAGGTGATCTGGTTGTGCCTCTGCCTACCTCGTTGGGGATATTTATGGTTTTTTTTATACTATTTTCATGGTTGAGACTTGTGTTTGAGTCCTGCTATGGTTTTCCTAGATTGACCTTATACGTGCAACCATACCTCTTCTACTCGCTAATATCTAGTTAATGTATGATTTCTAGAGTAGCTAGTAAATTGAAGTAATGTAGACAACACACTGCTTTTTGCCACATAATTCGTCTGCTTGTTTTCCTTTATTATAGGAGTAAAATCCCTTACAATTTCCAAATATTCTGCAATATTTGAAAGTTTGCATTCAACTTAGAGTTCTGAGCTTTCTGAATGCATTCTGTACCTTCATTATAAGCTTTCTAAAACTTCCATTTCCATTCGTTTCGAAACTTGAAGCTATTATGTCAGGATATAATTAAAGTACGTAAGAGGCGAAAATAGTTTCAATGTCTTAGTCTGGGAGTGTATTCCAAAACATAGACTTGTTTGACAGTAGATGGATGTTTATGTTGTCTATACTAAAGTTATGTTAAAGAAGAGGAGGAATTTGACTTTTGTTTGCTTGTTTGAAATAAATAGGCTCCAAAACTACTGGAACAATTAAAAAAATTCACCTTTAGAAAGCTACATTATTCCTGAGTGACATAGGCTTTGTTTCATCAAAATCGATGTAGTAGAAGCCAAGTTACGCAGGCGAAGATGCGTGAAACTGCTAGTATAACTTATATATTAATTTTTTTAAATGTTATCAAACTTTTGAAGGATATTTTATTATCAAATCCAGAATCTAAACTGTTACCACATGAAGTCTAGTCCAACACCAGTACGATAGTCCACAAAGGTGACTGTTTACTATTTAAATACAAACATGTAATTTTAAGATATGCTTACTTCGAGGTTAGATGAATTTTGTAAATTGTTCAGTGCTTTTTATACATTTTAATTACTTTTCAACACCTGGACACAAATCAAAGAGTGCTCTTAATCCCAAAAAATGCGTATATTTACTGGTTGCTAACGGGAATTCGTAAAAACCTTAAAAAAGTCACAGGTAAGAACCAGTGTCTAGATAAACATAGCCAAAACCAAAAGTAATTTTGAAGTCCATCTAAAGACGAGAGTTGTTTTCTGCGAACTGCAAACTTAGATTCACCTACAGAGAATCAAATTTCCGCTTCCCCAACTATTTTATGAGTTTCATCATTGTATGAAAATAGCAATTACCTGCTACTTTGTCCGAAATTAAAAGTTATAATGCTTAATTATGGATTCAAGCCTCTTATGCTGTGCGCAGACTTGCTAAGTATACGAGAGCATTAGCGTTTTATCCTTGCTGGGGTTTAGTTTAGTTATGTTTTAAACTTACATTTTTATATTAAAAGTCCATGCAAAATGTACAACCATTTGTTTGATACTGAGCTAAAGGTTTCCCTCTTATACGCAACTACCATTAAACCAGCATCTACATCATCATCATTATTTATGAAGCTTGTGAATAAAATAATTTTCATCCGTTATTCGAATTGTACATGTGGAGATTTATGAAATTTTGTAATTTTTCTTACAGTTTGTTTGTTATTCAGATCTCTCTGTTACGCTCACTGACCATATTCGTAAGAGTGAGATTCGATAAAGAGTGGGATTTAGAGAAAGATTGACAAAGCAGATATACAATGCGAATATGGATGGATGTAGGTACCCGGGGAGACCTAAATTGACATTCCACGATCAAATCGCTCGGGTGTCATCCCAAGGTGATATCAAGAGCCTCCAAAGCTGGTGTATGAAAAGGTGATGAATATGGAGGAAGCCAGGCATGTCAGTTAGGATCGCGAGTCTACAAAAGGTTATTTGTAATACACGTCATGGAAACTAGGCAGATCTGCAGGAATAGTTACACTTGGCGCTCGATACTCTGCTCACCCCTTAAGGGATTTGTAGACATATATATCTAATATACTACACTGTAACACCTCTACGTAATACAAACTGTATTCCTTCATATTCCAATAAAGGGCTGGTTATACCTATCGGGCCGGTTATATAATACCGGTACCTTTAAATTTCTTAATAACTGTAAAGCAGAATAGCAAGTATGATTTCTAATTTCTAGATAAAATATCTAACGTAAAAGTAACTTTAAAGGTCTATCCAAAGAAGAGAGTTGTTTTCTGCGAATCGGACACTTAGATTCACCTACCAAGAATCAAATTTCCGCTTTCTGGGCAATTTTAAAAGTTTTGTTATTGCAAAAAACAGCTGTCGTTTTTGTAAAATATAATTGCATATTTGCTAAATAGATTCTTTATCATACACAAAAAGTTTTCGACGGATTTTAGCTTTATATACATTAATCTTCACCCCTACCGAAGTTAGAATTTTTAATATAATGTTAAGTTTTCCATTAACAAAATCTTTGTAAGTTATAAAGCAAACGAAAAAACTTAAATTTTATTTCTTTAATCTGGATGTAGCTTTAAGTCTTGGTCCTTTTCTATATTAATGGTAACTTGCATAAGTTTTATTTTGACCAGTTCAGGCATTTGGCATCATTCATACATTATGTTCACTAACTTCGCATTTACAATATTTCAAAACATTACTCGCTGTGTTCCGGAAAACAGACCGAACCTTGTAAGTTGGAACTTCAAGTTGTAAACACGCACGGGGCGCATGTATCCCGCCACGTCCAGTGATATCATGATTGTATCCTAAATTCCGGGTCGCGACCCGGTACCGGACCATTTTAATCAAATACCGGGCTGCAACATTCGATAACGATTGCCTTGCCTATTCCTGCCGCCATGACGTCAATGCTTGCCGTTGATTTGTTCCGGCTCGGAGGGTAAGGCAGCCGGTAAACTTACTTTTGCTCGAAGCCTAACATCCCGGTCTCAGGTTGGCAACGCACCATCACCATATTTGGTGTCGCTAACTGGCGTGAATTCTTAGCATTAGGAAATCCCTCTGCTTGTTTGCCTTTCTATAACCAAAAAAAAAAAAACAACTTCAAATTTCGGACATTGTAGTATAATTACAATAAGGAAATTTCTTTGTAAATATTTGTAGTTAACATTAGTAATGCTACACGGAACATTAAAAATAATGTGACTTTATTTGTATTATGTTTACTTTCCTTTTTTTCAGGTTTTTAATTTGCTTCTTTAACGTTCCGTTTACGAGGCGTAACGACGGACTTTTGAAATAGTTCAATTTAACTTGGACTCGCTATTTCGCGCAAAGTCAACAATTTTTAACGACATCAAACAGTTTACCGCAAAGATAGAGTGCTATTTTCAATATCTTGGTTTGCGTCAACTAGAGATGCTAATTACAAGTTCAGTTTTTATACTTTTTGACACTCAACTTCTAAGTTATCGAATTTACTTTTTTTATCATCTCTGTGGTCTAGTGGGTGGTGATTGCGTTGGCTAAATTAAAGTAAATTTGATTACCAGGTCGAGTTTAAACACTCAATCACAAGTAATAAAAAAGGGGTTCGAGTCAGATTCTTGACTGGGAGCGGTTCCACATGCTTATCTATATCTACCTAACATCGACTGATTTTGAAGTGAAAACTTCTTTGGCGGCATTGCGCACTTTTTGGAATGGGTAAAAACTTCTAAACTCGCGTCAGGACACGTGACCTGATCGAAAATTGGTAAGACGGCACAGGGCGCTTGCGCGAACGTTCGTGTTGTCATGTTTGTGTACGATAGCGCAATAAATGAATATTGTATTATACCACATAAATTGTAACACTTTCATACTGATAATTTAAGCAATTCGTGCAAAATTCACTTCTGCCGACACTCCCAGAGTGCAACCGGTATTTTTTTCAAGACAAAATTTCCGATAAGACTTTTCGACTTCGTTGGACTGAGAAACATCGTACACACTTCGGGTGCCCGTCATTTTTGAACGAATCTAGTTTTTTGTCTGAATTGGCGTTAGGTTCCGGCATGGTCCCATTTTCATAAAATCTAGATCTGATAATGGAATCCCAGTGAAATTGCGGTAAAGCCTAATTTTTTTTCAACTTTGTTGACATGATTACTGAAGGCAAAGTTGGTTTTTGCGTGTTTACTGCATCTAAATTGTCAATTATATACTCGTAATTAAAAAAATCATTTGACTTACAAAAAATCTCGCTAAAGTATAAGTAATTTTAATCACTGTACTTTTTACGTAGATATATATATATATATATATATATATATATATATACATAAAAATCAATTGCTGTTCGTTAGTCTCGCCAAAACTCGAGAACGGCTGAACCGATTTCGCTAATTTTGGTTTTGAATTATTTGTTCAAGTCCAGGGAAGGTTTAAAAGATAAGAAAAAGGAAACAATTTGCGAGAATACTAAGAGAAACAACATTTCACTTTTCCCCACACAAACTAAACGGGTGGAACGAAGTTCGCCGGGACAGCTAGTCTTTTATAAAATGTTGATGTTTAAAATTTAGACTCCTATATTAGAAGGATCCTATAAATTAATACATAAATGTATAAGACTGTCATTTTAATCACCAATTTGTAACATATAAAGATAAATAATATGGATAACATTTATTTATTCTAATTTATAATCTTTAATTATATTCGTAGGCGAAAATTTTTATTCAAACAGAAGCCACTTTAATACATGAGATTTTGTACTTTAATTAAATAAAAAATACCAATTGAAAATGTATTCATCAACTGAAATGCAAGTGAAAATTTGCTTGACATTTATTTTTCTTATCTTAAAACTCTAAAGGCTCTCCTAAAATAATAGAGATGGGGTCGAAAGGACCACTCAGGATGCGAAGCTGGTTGAATGCCGAGTGCTCTTCAAACTTGGGCGGATATTTATAGGTTGGTAGACGCCATTTTTGTTGATTCCTATTCGTAATTAGTGAGGTCCTGAAATAACTTGAATGTAACTAAACGAGATCTTAGACCGAGAGTAATGTGTTATTTTTTATCACATTTTTTTTTTATGTTATAGGAAGGCAAACAAGCAGATGGATTTCCTGATGGTAAGAAATTCACGCCGCCTAGAGACACCAAAGGTGGTACTGGTGCGTTGCCAAGCTGAGGTCAGGATGTTAGGCCTCTAGCAAAAGTAAGTTTACCGGCTACCTTACCCTCCGAACCGGAACACGTCATGACGTTATGGCGGCAGGAATAGGTAAGGCGGTAGTACCAATCCGGACGAGTCGCTGCAAAACTCTACCACCTAGTCAGATGTCATGATGTTAGTGATGGTAAGCCTATGCTCGGCTTTTACGAGCTGCCTGGCAAGAAAAGCAGATGGTCTATTCTGCAAAGGAGCCCGGACCATCACGGGGTAAAAATATACTTATATACTTTGAATAGTTATCTATGGATGCTAATATTTAGAAAAATAATGTTAGGTTAGTTAAACATGTTGAATATTTGTACATAATTTTTAAATCAATATAATCTTTGTTACCAACTTTTTACGAGCGTAATTTTTAATAATATATATTTTTTTTGCACCTACTTGTGATTGATAGTATAGTAAGCTAGCTTTCACCTACAACTTTAACCACGCGAAATCGAGATAACATTTTCCTCAAAATAAGAAACCTTTCAAAGAAAACGTTGACTGATTTTATAAATAACTTCCCTAAGGGCCGGAACATGATAGTACCTAACGCTGTCACTATTGTGGTAGGCTTAGATAAGTCAGTGGATCCCTTAAATTCAGAGTTGCTGCTCAGCAGTCAACCATTTGTAGTCTCGTTGGTAATGGAGTACTAAACCTATGCTCGCCTCTTAAGGGCTACCAGCCAGGGGTACATGTGCTCTATTTACCTCAGGTAAACGGACCAACACGAGTGAAATATATTCGTAAAGATGAAAACTGTTAAAATTTCGCTGTTCCGTTTTTGTAATACACGAACTAGCAGCGAAACAGATCAACACAACAAAAATACATAAATTGTAAACCTTACACTTCATATCATTATTACTTTTATGTTTTTATCACCTTTGTGATCTAGCGTTGGACTTAGCTTCTTGAGGTCTTAGGTTCGACCCCCGTGTCGGGCAACAAAAAACAATAAAAACATCTATTTTATTTTTTTTAATAAAAAAAACGTTGATTGGATTGGACATGGGCCCAGTTGACGATAGGCTTGCCACCTATCAGTGTGGAACTTAGTATCTTCGGCTAGTCACGGTTGCCTTCGTTGCTCTTCTATCAACCTCTTCGGGGATATTGGCGGGAAGATACTTACTAACCAATTTTTTTTATAATTACTAACTCTAAACTATAAAAAATTGAGGTATGAAAATACAGTTTTCTCAATTAATTAATAAATATATAATAAATAAAACACTTTTAAAAACTTATCTTCCAATAGTTATGAAACCCCGAATAAAAGATACTTGATATTTCAAAACCCAAAAAGTTTCATAGACTCAGTCGATATCATTACACAAATACAGTCTTTTGCAATTAATATTAGAAATAAACATTTTCCACATGGAAATCGAGGACTGGTTATCTGTATAACTTTCACTAAACATTCAAGTCTAGGACTCTCCAACTATAATAACTACATTAGTACGGGTTTTTTCCATTACCTTGAAATCTTCAAAACAACAAGTACTAAAGGTATCAAAACAACAGTAGTAATACCCGTGACTTTGCTCGCCCCTGTAACATCTTAGACAACAAATATGTTTATCTACCTGATATCCACCTTCTTTTTTTATGATAATGGATGGCAAACAAGCAGACGGATTTCCTGGTGGTAAAAAATTTACGCCACCTAGAGACACCAAAGGTGGTAATAGTGTGTTGCCAACCTGAGGCCGGGATCTTAGCCCAAAAGCAAAAGCAAGTTTACCGGCTATGTTACCCTTCAAACCGGAACACGTCAACGGCAAGCATTGACGTTATGACGACAGGAATACGTAAGGCGGTGGTACCAATCCAGACGAGTGGCTTCAAAACTCTACCACCTAGTAGGATGTCACGGTGTTGCAGCAGATGGTCAAGCAGATGGTCTATTCTGCAGCTATGAATTAGGCGGCTCTCCCTATATCTGTTTTACAACCAGCGTCTATAGACACCCCAAACAATATTGGTGTGTCACTATGTTATAGTTGGGATTTGAGGCCACGTGTGCAAGTCTACCAGTTACGCGTTCCTACGTTATGGTATATGACAATTTAAAACTGTTGTTATTAAAAACATGTCGTCAGAAAATAGCAAAGTGTTGGTGCTAATATGGGTTAGCTGCTACACAGATGTCTGAAAATAGGTTAGGTGTTGACTAAAAAGTATTTTACTACTTAACCTGATTGTGCGACACAAAATGTTGCCCCGTGTTGGTTCGGGATCCTTTGCAGAATAGACCATCTGCCTTCCTGCCAGGCAGATCGTAAAAGGCGAGCATAGACTTACCATCACTAACACCGTAACATCTTACTAGGACTAGGTTTCGCAACAACGCCAGGATTGGTCCACCACCTTACCTATTCCTGATGCCATAATGTCAGTGCTTGCCGTTGACGTGTTTCGGTTCGGAGGGTAAGGTAGCCGGTTAACTTACTTTTGCTCGAGGTCTAACATCTCGGCCTTAGGTAGGCATTGCCTCAAAACCACCTTTGGAGTCTCTAGGCGGCATGAATTTCTTACCATCAGGATATCCGTCTGCCTTCCAACCAAAATCTGTTTGCCTTCCAATATCCTAAAAAAGTTAAATAATATTTAACAGTTTTATTATATGCTTGTTTAAAGAAATTAATATCAAGAGCTTTGTCTTATTGATAAAGGATGCCTCAGCGCAATTATAATTAGTTAAATATAGGTCAAGCGTTGGTGCACAAAAATAACTCATTAAAAGGCAAGCGTTGTTTGCTACTACACTTCACTAAATACTAGAATTATATACTAGTCTTTGAGTTTAATACTCAATTAATTAATGAATTTAGCCAGTAGAGACAGCCAGTAGAGTTTGCATTACGATGCAAATTCTACTGGCTGTCTAAAAAGAACAATTTAATTTTGAAAACTATTAAAAACGAAAAAAGATAGAAGAGAATCGTAAGTCAAGTTATGATTGAAAAGATATAAAAAACATATAAAGAAAACTGTTGTAAGAAAATATATATCATTCTCTTAAATAAAAGTCTTTTTACTATAATATATAATAATTAAATAACACGTACAATTACATTGTAACACCGGGACGTGTTATCTTACTATTTTATAAAATAAAGGATAATTTTATATTTTATTTAATATATTATTTTAAACCCGTTACTTTTAAATGTTTTGCAATATCTTCTCAATCATCAAAGAGTATAATAATATACCTATACAGGAATTATACAGGAATGTTAATCATAAATTGACTTACGATTCTCTTCTTTTTTCGTTCTTTATAATTTCCAAAATTCAATTATACTTTTTAATCAGCCAGTAGTGTTTGCATCGTAATGCAACCTCTACACTTACTAGGTCGAAGAGTTTCGAAACGACTCGCCCGGATTGGTACCACCGCCTTACCTATTCCTGCCGCCATAACGTCATAACGTGTTCCGGTTCGGAGAGTAAGGTAGCCGGTAAACTTACTTTTGCTCGAGGCCTAACATCCTGACCTCAGGTTGGCAACGCACCATTTCCATCTTTGGTGTCTCTAGGCGGCGTGAATTTCTTACCATCAGGAAATCCATCTGCTTGTTTGCCTTCCTATAACATAAATAAAAAAAATCTGGTATTACTAGTAAGTTTTTTTTACACAAAAGTTGTCCTAACTTCAGTTTAGCTGTGTTCCTTGTTCTTTGTCCTAAACCAAAACGTGCAAATGTAGAGGTAATTTCAAAACCTCTGTAGCCATTATATGAAAACTACGGCCATTTGTAATTACGCAACAGGAATTTTCCACTTGAGGATTGAGGAATGGTCTGGTTCTATTTAACTTGCCCCAGCTTACAGTCATTCACTTCTAGGACTCTTCAACTATAACAGCTGCACTGCCACGGCTATTTTTTCAACGAGACGCATTTACCCTGGTCTGGTATAACTTATTTAGGTCATATGCATTATGATGCAATATTAACTTTCTTGAATTTTGAAATATGTTTTGTGAAATTAAAATCCGCAAATATGATGTTGCCATTTCTCCAATTACTATTAAAATGTATATTAACACCCATATCCCTGAAGCGGTGGGCAGAGACATAATCAGGACACCCACGACTAGCCAAACACTAAGTCTTACAGCGTGATAGGTGGCAAGCCTATCGAAAAACCGAGCCCGCATCCAATCCCTAGCAACATTTTTTTCTAAGAAATTGGAAAAATCACATTTTCTTTTTGTTGACCGACCCGGAAATTGAACCTATGACTTCATGAAGTCAAGTCCTACACCTGGACCGCTAGACCACGGAGGACCATTTACTATTATTATTACCAAAAAGTACCTACTGGTGTAAAAACCAATAGGATTAGTGCGACATTGATATTATATGTATTGTGATTACAAGGACATACTATATTAACAAAGTATTTTTTTGATCGTGTTAAAATATGGCAGCGTTATTTTGAATATTTTTATGGGATTTGATAGCTAACAAGAACTTGGCTCTCCTGATGGTAGGATATAACCGGAGCCTGTATATACGATACGGTACGAGTATACATTAGACCTAACACCTTAGCCACAGAAAAGCGATGCACCTGTAATACCTATGTATTACAGGTGCGTCGCTCTTTTGTGGCTAAGATGTTAGGTCTAATGTGCAGTTCTACCGACTACCCTACTCTTCGGACTGCAACGTGACACTGTCATTATAGCGACAGAAATAGGTAAGGCAGTGGATTCATACTCGGGCTAGTTGCTGCATACATGCAATCAAATATTACTCAGTAGTCAGTACTCTTAACAGATATCCCTAATTTATTTCGGTGGTGGATTTCACTTCATGAGGGTTCAATTTCCTTGTCAGGCAATAAAAATGTGTTTTGTCAATATTTTAACTAAAACTATAATAATAATAATAATAATAATAGCCTTTATTCGCTGACCATGGTACATTATAGCTTATAATCTCTATAATATAACATAATAAAACAGTTATAACTCTTAATATATAACAATTGTCTTCTTCAGCAACCAGTTTGTTGGTCAGGATGTCCTTTGACATAGGCCTCCCCCATTAACTTCCACGGTTATTTTTTATTATGCGGTTAGCGGTAGGTTTGCCACCTACTCGTATTACTCGTACTGTAAAACTTAGTTTCTTTGTCTAATTGTGGATGGCCTGGTTGTACCTCTGCCTACCTCTTCGTGGATATGAGGATACTATTTTGTAAATCTCAAATTATATTCCTAATCTTTTCTTGTTGTTAAAAAATCCTCTATATGGGAGCTGACTCTAATTCGCACTTGGCCACTTTATTTTAGTTTGAGCTATCTTATTTTACTAGTTCTGAAAATCCTACTAGTTGTAAAACAGACATTGCTGGTTAACTTTACGACACCGAAGATTTTTTGTCCTGTGTTGTTTAATCACGCCTTATTGTCAATGCTATTTGCGTAAAACCTAGTGCCTTATTGGTTGTATAGTCTCTAAATACTCTAAATATTAGGATAGAAAAAACCATATGATTCATATACGTATAAAAATATATTAATGGTTGGTATATCACTTTCTTCTCGGCACACGCTAGTGGCTAGAACTAAAAGTATGGTGACAACAATATTGTATTTCATTTGATACATTAAATAAATAAATATCCTTGCACAAGTTACACAAATTGAATTTAACCCTAAAGTAATCAAATGACATGCTTGTGTTTTGGGTGCTAGACAACGATACTATTCCATAAAAAGTCACATATTATATAGATAAAAAAATAAATTTAATAAACACCCTGTCCCGAAAAAAAGGATATCTGGATGTTCATCACACAAATGTCTGCCTACAGGAATCAAAACTGAGACTCAAGGTTGTTTTTCCGCCAACAAGACTTCACTAATTGTATGATAAAAATAATACTCGTATTATAATTACACAAACACGGGAAAGTTCTTTACACAAATATTGAAACTTTTGAACAACTTCAATTTTCCTCGTGTTGGTCCGGGCTCCTTTGTAGAATAGAGCCTCTGCCTTCCTTGTCAGGCAGATCGTAAAATGCGAGCATAGACTGTCCGTCATTAACACCGTGACATCTGACTAGGTGGTAGAGTTTAAAAGCGACTCGCCGGGATTGGTACCATCGTCTTATCTATTCCTGCCCCCATAACGTCATAACGTGTTTCGGGTCGGAGGGTAAGGTAGCCGTTAAATTTACTTTGCTCGAGGCCGAACACCTTTTGTGTCTAGAGTTTGTGTGTAGAGTTTTGCAGCGATTCGCCCGGATTGGTACCACCGCCTTACCTATTCCTGCCACCATATCGTCATGACGTGTTCTGGTTCGGAGGGTAAGGTAGCCGTTTAACTTACTTTTGCTTGAGGCCTAACATCCCGGCCTCTGGTTGGCAACGCACTGTTACCACCTTTGGTGTCTCTAGGCGGCGTGAATTTCTTACCATCAGGAAATCCCTCTGCTTGTTTGTCTTCCAATATCATAAAAAAGCCTTCCTCAAAGGCGTTTTGTTTAAGGGACATTAGCAGGGTTAATAAAATGTTCAGAGGTCGGCACCATATTGGCAACTAATTAGATGTGTTGTTGGCTTTCATAACCAGTGGTTACTATTTTCTATTAAGCTGCCCACTAGTCCGAATACCAGTTTTCTTATACAAAAATCGATAATATTTTATAAATCGGACGGAAAGCTCAAACCACTCAAGCAGACTACCTCAGACATGAATTACACATTAATACACATAATAAACTCCATACATCACGTCAACCCCTCGTCTGAGAGTATTTGAATGGCTCCATTGACTGCGGGTCAAAATGACCACACCCGTGTAATATAAAAATCCAGTACGCAATGGTCACGTTAGGGTTAACCTCCGGAATGTATTTATAAAGTAAATTTCTATGTTATTTGAGTCCCTTAGATTAAATATTGAAGTATATTTTCAGAAAAAAACCCAAATAAAATTTCCGTTAAATAAATATTTGAACGGTTTTTGTATTTAGAGGAATTTATTATGTGTTTGAAATTGCCTCACCATGCTTAAAGCTTGGCTAGTACGGTAAAAAATATTTTTGTTTTACGCGAAATGTTTATCCCGTCCCTAACGATTTTGATGAAATATTAATTAGTAAAGTTTAACTACTATTTTCATAAACATATACAAAATTGTATTAGCATATTTTCTGTGATTTAAATATGATCTGAGGCACATAAAATATTAAATACCAGCTGTTGCCCACGGCGTTGTCCACGGCGATCCTCGCGTGGTTAAAGGTGGGACCATATTTTCGAGATATAAACTATCCCACGTGTTAATCCAAGTTACCCTCTATGTGTGCTAAATTTCGAGAAAATCAGTTCAGCAGCTTTTTGGTGAACAAACTACTACTACAAACAAACAAACACACCAACTTTCGCATTTATGATATCAATAGAATTTACATAGACCATAATTTGAAATCAATTTTTGTGTAACTCTAACTATTGGTATTAGTGACGCGACAACTCAGTGCAAAAATAAGGTAAAAGATCCTTAAATACGTATTTTAAAATGAGGAAAGTATTCCTTAAAATAAGGAAAGAAGGTTGCCTTGTAATTATTCTGGTTTCTTTTAAATGTAAGTTAAGTGTAAAAACCTTTTTACAATAAATGTACCTTATTATTATTGAGAATAATAATAAGGTACATATTTGGTACACATAGAGGGTCTATGCGTGCCAAATTTCGAGAAAATCAGTTCAGCAGTTTTTTGGTGAAATAGTAACAAACAAACAAACACACAAACTTTCGCATTTATGATATCAATAGAATTTACATAGACAATAATTTGAAATCAATTTTTGTGTAACTCTAACTATTGGTATTAGTGACACGACAACTCAGTGCAAAAATAAGGTAAAAGATCCTTAAATACGTACTTTAAAATGAGGAAAGTATTCCTTAAAATAAGGAAAGAAGGCTGCCCTGTAATTAATCTGGTTTCTTTTAAATGTAAGTTAAGTGTAAGAACCTTTTTACAATAAATATACCTTATTATTATTGAGAAATAGGTGTCAGGAATAATTATTACTGATTACAACATTTAGCTTGATATTCGTATAATGTGAACATAGGCTTACCGTCTCTAAAAACATGGTATCAGGTGGTGGAGTTTTGGAGCCACTAGTCTGGACTAGTGCTACCACTTTAACTATTTATAGCAGAACGTCAGTTTTTGCCACTGATGTGTTCCGGTTCGGAGTTCGGTTTTGCTTGTGGCCTAACATCCCGGTTTTAGGTTGGAAACGCAGCATTACCACCTTTAGTGTCTCTAGGCGGCGTTCATTACTTACTAGGTATCCTTAAACCCGTCTACTTGTGTGCCTTCCAATGTTATAAAAAACAGAACGTTGCCAAGTTAAGATCTTACTTAGCGATACCGCTACTTTGTGCATCCTATAACTTAAGTTTTATTTTATGTATTTATGATTTCTTTACGTATTGGCGTTTTATGGTGTTCGAATTTCTTTGCATTGTATTGTTACACACTACAAACGAACAAACAAGTGAGATTCTAAAACTAAAATTGGTTTTTGTACCCCACTTGGTATGAATTGCAGCGATAATATCGCTTAAAATTACAAAAACATATAATGGGTTGTAAATAAATTTGAACACAAAAACTTTAAAATGTTTTTAATAAATTCATATTCATATTCGTATTTTCCACTTCCCTTAACTTTCTACAAGGCTAGTCTAATAAATTTACAAAAACCTTCATTTAAAAATTCCATTCAAAATACTTTATATAAGAAAAATTAAAACATATTTCAGTTTTTATTTTAATTATGTGTGGAGGCTTCGGTAGACGGAAGGCAAAATGAAAAGCACTCGAGTAAATGTTTTAAATTAAAATAACGTAGAGTCAACGCTTCTTAATCATGCTTGCATGGACTTTTAAAGAGCAGTTAAAGGTTGAATCTAAAGACGGTTTTTCGAGTGCTCTTAATAACTTAGGCGTGGTTCGGATAATATAAGGAGTAGGTAAATAATTTTCATCGTGTAAAGCCGTGTGTATATGAAGATATAAAATATAAAATATTACAAACGGTTGTGCCATGTTCCGGTACATAGTGTAGGGTAGAAGGAGTACTTGCAAAATTGGCCTTCTATCCAATAAAAAAAAGAAAAACAACTATTTCGCTGTTTCCACATCCAGTTTAATGGTACATCCATCTATATTGAATTCAAACCCGTCATTAATAATTTGACAGTTACCGGTTTCCGTATTTATAATATTTCACGTGACCTTGGTTGTGCTATCGGATCTTTTAATAATGTTTTTCAAATACATAGACTTAGCAGTAGGACATACTCTTTTACACAATTTTGAATATACTTGAACATAGTTTTTAAAGACAATGCTATGGTTATATATTTGTTCATAATATAAATGCAATAACCGTTTTCAACCACTCCTCAAAAATGTACATAAAATAAGAATGGGTTTTTCGTCCATGTCACAATCCAAAATGTTTTTGAAAGTTTTGTACATTTATTTAGTACAAATATACATACTTAATAAACTTACCAAACATGCGAAAGAATGTATATTTGTCCTTCCTCCACGTCGCAACGGATCGATGTTGTACTTAAATTTTTATCTGCGAAGATAGGTAAAGAGCGGGAAAGTTATATAGGTTATTTTTATCGCGCTATCTAAACAGGTTCCTGGGGGAGAGCTAAATTACTGGGTAGTAAGTCCAGAAAACATCTAATTTAACATTAATAAATATGAAAAAGTAGCTAAATATATCTCATTATAATTTCACGAGAAACAAACAAGGAGAAACAATATGGTTAATTTTAAAGTTTATCTCAATATACCATAATATTCATAAATTTAACATTAACAATATTGCATGGCTCTATTGAAAGAAAGAAAGAAAATTATTTATTTGAGGAAATATGTGTGTAAACGAGATGTTAAAAAAATATTTAAGTATATCAACATATTCTACCACATTTTGGTGTGCAAATATTTTAACATTTATAAAAAGTATTATTTTGTAAGGTACATATGCTTTAACTTGTAAGCCAATTATTTATATTAACAACAAGATTAATTATTTATTACCAAAACATTTATTACTTATCGCCTCTGTGGTCTAGCGGTTCAGTTGTTGGACTTAACTGCATGAGGTCCCGGGTTCGAATCCCGGATCGGGCAACAAAAAGAAAATTGGGTTTTTCCAATGTCCTAATAAAAAAAAATTTGCTCGGGATAGCATATGCCCGGTTGGCGATAGGTTTGCCACCTATCACATTGTGGGACTTAGTATCTTCGGCTAGTTGTTGGTGACCCGGTTGTTCCTCTGTCTATTTCTTTTGGATATGGGCGTGAAGGATACTTTTTTTTTAAGCCTAAGAAACATCTAATTTAACATAAATAAATATGACGAAGTAGTTAAACATAACTCATTATAATATTACGAATGATGAATGAATGAATGAATGAATGATCATTTAATCAGAAACAAACAAACCTGAAAATATTTTGAACAATGGTGTCAAATCCGGTGCTTTATGAATTGTTTTAATTGGAAATAGTGGATTATATTAACTGTAAGGCTTAAAGCACAATAATAACATAATAATAGTCGTCAATTATGCTTGACAAGTATACATTGAACCCTTCATTGATGAAAATGAAAATTATAAGTGTAATAAAACTTAATGATGAAAACCGGCATTGGTTATCGTTATTTATAATAACGTCATAATTTAAATTTAGAATTGTTTAAATTGTTTTTTTTGTTGTTGAACATGTAAGCAAAAGACATTTTTTGTAGGACTTTAAGAATAGCAAGTTTAGTTTAATAAATATTTAATATACATATTGAAAATAAATATAAAAACGAACGTTTTTATTTTTTTACGTTCAAACTGATTTTAATGAATTTGAAAGGGTAAATAATTAAAAAAATACTAGATTTACAATGCGAATTTTGATAGCTGTAGGTGGCTGAGGAAATCTAGGCTAACATTAATATTTAGAATTATCCGCAAGTGGTGTAAAGTGTATCGAAAACCGGTGTATTTGTTTATTAGGATTATTACAAAAAATCCGTGGATGCATGTATGGCTGAAAACCATAGTAACTATCAGACGAAAACTCGCAAGGGAATCGATATATTGTTCTGAAAATTGTGGTGCCACACACAAACGCACTCAGATACTCACACGCACAAACACGTCAAACTTATAACACCCCCTTTTTCCTTCGTTTGTTAAGAAGGATAGTAATTGTGGTAGGAGCAAGATAGGAATTGTGATACTTGAAACTTGATATTTTTTGACTATAACGCCAGGAAATTTGCGTGTAATCTTTACTTATAAAATAACATGTCCTGACTGACTTATTCTGTTAAAACTGTTAAACTTACAGGTTAACTGTTAAACATACAAAAAACACTCAGTTGAATCAAAAAGCTCCTCAATTTTTCGAGTCGGTTAAAAAGTATAGTAAAATGAAATTAAAATATTCATATTGGTCAAAATTGTTCCTTTTATCCCAACAATAAAATTACTCGGCAAGAAATAAATTGTAAAGACAAAATAAATCGCCCGCCATTATGATTCTGCATGAGTTTCGAAAAATTCCCGTGGTCGCGTTAAAAAGGTACGAATTGGACGTTGAAATACTCCGTCTTTAATTCAAATGTAAATGTAGTAGTGATGTGATCATTCGTATTTTACCGATATTTGGTAAATCCCTGATTTGAAAATTTGAGGAAACATTTAACTTTTATATTTTTATTTTTATTGTAAAATTTCTCTTGTTTGTAGTATTGCTGTGGAAAATTACAGTAGATGTCGTTGATGCCAAACTTCAAATTTTTGCTCATTTGTATAAAAAGAATCTTATGCTATTTTTAAATCAGTTTTATTAAATATATTAGATTTTAAGTTGGGCATTCAAAACTAAATCAAAACTGATCAAATTGTACGTTTTATTTGTTAAAATCATAATTTATCGAAAATTTCTATATAACAATCGATACATTTAAAGAAATCAGAAAATTTAGAAGTGTGAATGTGTGTAAATATTTACATTTACCCATATTGGGGAAGTCCAAATAATTTCTTACATACCCCTTTTTTCTGTTACAGTATTTCTTTCCTAGATTTTTTATACAATTGAAGAATTTTTACCTTTTTTCACTGAATGGGTGAATCTAGTAATTCCTACTGGCTTTAGGATCCCTTTCTTTAAACAGTCCAACTGCTTTCTTACCAAACAGATTGAAAGAGATTACTAGATTGTTTTTAGTATGAACACCGCGACTAAAGACCTAATTATTTAATAGTACGACGACTCGTTTGTGCTACTACCACCAGTTTACCTATTCCTGCCAACATAAAGTTATTGTTCGTCACTGTCGTGTTCCGGTTTTAAGGGAAGAATGTCTGGTTAGCTTACGTGCCAATTATTAGCTGGTAAACAGCGAGCAGTTTCACATTGTCTTGACAAAAGTAAATTCATTTGCTTATTGGCGTTTCAATCTCACAAACTTGTTAAGTGCTGAAATAGCTTCCTCCTTTTCGATTTTGGATAAAAAAATGCTTCCTAAAAGTAAGGGGTACATCCCTAAACTGAGTATTTCAATACAAATGAGAACAAACTGTTTTTAGTATTGTTATTTTTGTTGGAACTTCGCAACATCTCGATGTCTCGATTGGTGACCATTTGTCTAGTGTTCTATTGTTTGATAGGATTTCTAGAATTATTCGTAAGTATTAAGATTTATCTGAAAGCAAAACATAGATCGTTTCTCATTGATATAATCTGCTTTCTTAGAAGATTTTGATAGGAACACCATCTTTTTAGAAGTTTATTCCTTCAAAAACCATCCTTAGTAATTAGAATATCTGTTTTACATACTATCAGTTTTGAGATATATCAATTTGTATACTATCAGTGAAATATCGAGTGGTTACAGTTTAATTTATGGTATTAGATTAAATATTTTGCACTCGTTGTAGATCTGCCTACCCGTTTGATAATACGGGAATTCAGATAAATACCCATTATATATTACTAGCTGCGCCCCGCGGTTTCACCCGCGTAAGTCCCAATCCCGCAGGAACTCTCGGATAAAAAGTAGCCTATATGTTATTCTGGGTCTTCAGCTACCTACGTATCAAGTTTCATCGTAATCGGCTTTGTAGTTTTTGCGTGAAAGAGTAACAAACATCCACATATACATACAAACTTTCGCATTTATAAGATTAATAGGATTATCAATGAACATCTTCCCGTTTTAACACAGGATTTTCAAAGTGTTGGTAGTAACGGATTGCATAATAGTCGGACGTACGTCGTTTAACTGCCATGGAGTTAGAAACGTACAGTGTTAACCATGGCTAGTGTTAGCTTATTCACGATTCAATAGATGACGATTTGCTTACAGGACCAAATTCTATACTTAACAGGACTATTCCAGGATATGCTACTTTAATTGACACTGTTTTTGGGATAAACTGAAGTCAAGCATAGAATCTATTCTTGTTATCTTAACTTAAAACCAAATAGGTACAATCGTCTCTGTGGTCTAGCGGTTCAGTAATTGGACTTGACTGTCCCGGGTTCGAATCCCAGGTCGGGCAACAACCAGAAAATTGGGTTTTACCAATTTTCTAATTGAAATAAAATTTTGCTCGGGATATGATATGTGACCGGTTGGCGATAGGGTTGCCACCTATCACACTGTAGGACTTAGTATCTTCAGCTAGTCGTGGGTGCCCTGGTTGTGCCTCTCCCTACCTCTT